>QFES01000289.1:31962-100850 GCA_003316375.1 Tylopilus plumbeoviolaceoides
TTCAGCAAAGTGTAGTGGTCCGGAGTTTTGATTCCCAATTAAGGCAAGTTTTCCCACACTTGAGTTTGAAAAACGCGCACAAGTCAAATTATTTGTACCTATTTGTGGCACCACTTATATATAAAGCAACCAACAGCTTAGAATTGTTCCCACCCTTTCTTTCTTCCCTTCACTTATCATCCACTCATCACTCACCACACATCACTTGTCACTTATCACTTATCACATCAACTCATCATTGTAAGTTCAATTTCATTCTTTATTCTGTATCATATCTAACTGTTTCTTATCCAGGTTATGATATTGAGCTACATATTAGTAAGTGAAGTTCAATTACACTGTTTATCTTTCATCATATCTAAATTGTTCTTATCCAGGTCATGTATATTGTATTGAGATATTGGTAAGTTGATTTCAATGTTAGATGGTATTGGTTGTGACTGACAAAAGTCTACTATGCAGATGCAGAATAAGTAAGTTCTATTTGTTTGTTCTAGTGCTAGTATATTTGTAGTTACTATTTGTACATTACAAATGCAATATCATATGATTTGATTGATATCAAAATGATTTTGGAGTAGAGTCAATTGAATCATTCCAAAGAATTTATCAAAATCTAAAAGTTTTACTTATAAAATTAGTTGAAATTAGTTGAAAATAGGTGACATTTTCAAAAAATAGTAAGGGGGGCTACTTATGTTAGACTAATTAGATAAATTTCTGAACTTTTCTGAAAATACAAATAATAAGAGATATTATTTGGAAATATATGATATTCTGGTAAATTATCCATGGGAGGTTCTTCCTGATGAATCAACCTTTTGTTTGATCTGTTTGTTGTGGATTGAGAGAAGGATTCTGGCCCTTCATGGACACACATCTTCATGAATGGCCTTTGACCTGGGACAACTCTCAGCGTACTTCTAAATCTAATTCCAAGGTTGCTTTTCTTTGGGATCAGGTACAAAGAGAGATTGAAAAGGGAAGGTATTCCCCTCCTTTCAGTCCTGACCTTTTACCTGGCATGTACAGCATGCCAATTCACGCCATCCCAAAACCAGGATCAAACAAGTTCTGCCTCATCACTAATCATAGTGCTGGGCAGTTCGCTCTAAATAATATGATCACCAAAGAGAATATTGCTGGAGTTACCCTGGATAATGTCCAGGATAAGGAAAATGCTTTGCACTTGATTTGAAGAGACAAGCCTGACATTGACCTTATCCTGTGGAAGGCTGAGATCTCAGCAGCCTATAAACAGATGCCAATGCATCTGCTCTGGCAGATCAAGCAAGTCGTTACCATTGACTCCAAAAGGCATGTCGATCGTTGCAACATTTTTGGCGGTCATGCTTCCCAGTGCATCTTTCATGCATTCATGTCTCTTGTCATCTGGATTGTGGTTGTCAAGCTTCCCATTCACTTCCTTTATATCTATGTTGACAACTCCTTCTCACCTCAGTGTCGTGGTGAACTCCTTCATTATGACTGCTACTCCAAATCCCTTTCCTCAAACCTCATTCACCTTCTCCAACTCTGGGACTACCTTGGGATTCCTCATGAGGAAAAAAAGCAGATATATGGGGATACGCTTCCTATTATTGGGTTTGAGGTAAACCCAAACCGGATGTTGATTTTGATGACATTCAATTCAAAGACCCAGCTGGTAGAAGCATTGCAGGACTTTGGGCAGCATGGAACTTGATGCTTTTTAAGGGACTTCCAGCACATTGCGGGTCATCTTAACTGGGCTCTCAATGTGTTTCCTTTGCTTTGCCCAGGCCTTTGCTCCCTCTATTTGAAAATGGTCAGGAAACTCCACCAGCGAGCACTCATCTGGATCAACTGAGACATTGAGTGAGAGCTTGGTTGGGTTGTAAGACACTTATCTGAGTCTGTTAGAGTTTACCTCCTCAGATCTGAATCGTGGTCATATCAGTCGCTTCCACCTTTCACTCTCTGAGTTTACTGCAATGCTTCCCTGCATGGACTTGGCTTCTGGCTTCTGGCATCCTTTCAAGGTTTTCAATCCACCATTGGCAACCTTTTTTGACAACACCACGAGTCGATATTCTACCTTGAAGCACTCTGTGTTTGCACGGCACTTCTTCATTCCACCAGCCTTGTTCCAGTCAGAGGTCAGATCGCAGTTTTCACTGACAATATCAATACTGTCCAGATGTTCAACTCTCTCACCACACTTTCTTCCCTCAATTGGATGTTGATTGCAGTCGTGGACGCTGTACTTGCAAAGGACATTGATTTTCATGTCCTCCATGTACCTGGAGTCCATAATCAAATTGCCGACCATCTTTCCCAGCTTCATAATGAAGAGGCACTTACCTTGGAGCCTCAGCTTATAATCCAAGGTTTTCAACCCACTCGAGGAATGCTGTGGGCAGCCATTTTATGATCCGAACCTCTTGCCGGTCTAAGCAGCCTACTAGGGCGGTGTGGACCATGGAGCACTTACTTGTTGAGTGTTCTATCAATTTGGGTCTTGCTCTTGATGCTTCCACTCGACAGACATATTCCTCATCCCTCAATTCCTACCTCACCTTTTGCGAATTCTATTGCCTTCACATCAAGCCTATCTCACAAACACTTTCTCTCTTCATTACATTTATGGTACATCACATTGAACCTCATTCAGTGTGTATGTATCTTACCGGGATTGTCTCGGAGCTTGAAGCATTTTATCCTGCTGTGTGTGATGCACAGAACTCTTCTCTCATCTCTTGCACCCTTCAAGGAGCAATGTGCCAGTTCTCACACCCTTTGCACCAGAAACTCCCTTTAATGCACAGCAACTTATCTCATGCTTTCAACATCCTCCCTTGGCCTCTTGCTCATGATGATCTTCTTTTCCTTCTCCTTTTCCTCTCTGGGGTTCTTTGAACTTTTATGTCTTGGAGAGCTCATTCAATCTGACTCCCGCTCACTCCATTCATCTCTCAAATCCTCCTGACGTCATTCAGTTATCATATCAGCATCATCCTATCAGTTCTCTATCCCACACTCTAAATCTGATGTTCACTTTGAAGGAGATCTTATCATCATTCAGAAATTGCAGTTCTCCCCAGACCCACTCGACATTTTCACCTCATATCTCGCTAGTCGTGATCTTCACTTCATGTTACTTCCTCATTTATGGCTTACTCCTGATGGGTTGCCTCCATGATGAAGTTGGTTTTTGCATTGACTTCATTCTTTCTTTCTGCTTGCAATCAGTGGTCATTCCATGTGAGCTGGCGGTGCCACCTCTCTTGCCACTGCAGGGGTCCCTCCATCGCAAATTCAAGCAATTGGGTGATGGAACTCTGTAGCTTTCGAGTGCTGTAGGGGTTCGTCACTCTCTATGGTTGAAAACCCATTTTTCACAGGTTTCCAGGTCGTTATCCCACATCTATCCATGTCATCCCATGTCCATCCTGTCCAATCTGTGTCAGTCTGGATCATTTCCATTCCATGTTTCTGTATCTGGGTTGTCCAGACTTACTACCGCTATTCATATCACTTTGGACATTGCGCGCCGGGGTTCTAGGCCTGCACCACTGTCACTGTTGTACCATAGAGGCAGCCCTCTTTATTTTCCTTTGTGTCTGACAGGGATGATGGGGTTCCTGGAAGTTTTCATGTAGCATTTCCAATAGCTACATTCTACTTAAAGAGCTTGTCTAGCTATGAATAGACTATCTTCTTGAAGTCTGAAAGTCACCTGCCTGTGTGCAGGATCGTCTCCGAGTTCTTCCCTTCTTTTCCTTTGTCTTTTCCATCTATTTCCAGGTCCACTTCCAGGTCCACTTCCATGTTATCCAGTTCCGTTCCAGACTTCCATTTCCATGTTTCCCACCCTCCGGATTCTCTTGCCCATGCTCGAGATAGGTTTGGAACAAACCCTCTCTCTTCTATCCTCTTCAGAACCCCTGGGATGAGTTATACTCACTTCCCACACTGATTATCTTTCTTACAGCACTACATCCATTGGCATCCTGTTTTGCTTCAAAGTGTTCTCTTCCATGGACGCTCTGTGCATGATGCACCTTTTGCTTGTGTTCCATGTCTTTAGCTCCTGGTTTCTCACCGCTACATCAATTTCTTTTTCACAACTACCTTCTTCCCTTCCTCCCTCCCTTCTACATACATATATAGCATTCAACCTTGTGGCTCACTCAATTGTATTTATAGTCTCACAATGTATTTCTCTTCTTGCACCTGCAAATCAATCAGGACTACATGTCATTGTGGTCCATTTTTGGCTGGCTTCACATCCTGGTGCTGCACCTGACTGATGGTCAATTGGGTCATGGAATACGTGGCTGTACTGTGAGATAGAGGGATTATTGGGTGGAGAGAAGGTTTGTAACAGGGGAGGGACATTAGCGGAGAAACCAAATCATAGGCCATCATGTACATTGGGGTATCGAGAGGAGAGATTGGCAATTCTGAGCCATCTAGACCATGTGTCTGGGTTATAGGGAGTTAGTACTCGGCTGAGCCTAAGCTTTATGGCATTGCTGAGCACCATGCCCGGGTTTGCTGCAGCCCAAGCATTCATGCTTGGCCTTGCAATGGGGGAGGGAACACCTGTTGGGTTTTTGCCAATCGCTGCATAGGACCTTGCTGGCCAGGTCAACAAGGTGGCCATTCGAGTTGTGCCTGGCATATGCCAGGGATCCATCCCAGAGTTTGGGGTCATTATAGTGGTGGATGTGGTGGGGATGGTGACTGAGACAGGTGGGGCACATGGACCAACCCATGTTGCTGGAGGGGTGGGTGTGGGGGGATCTGGATGATGAGGAGGGGGGGAAGATTTGCATCTCAGGTTGTTTGGGGGGTTGTGCACGAAATCGATCATGGATGGGGGAGTGGAATCAGGAGCTGTGATGGCACAAGGTGCTGGACTCGATGTGCTGTGGTTGATGTCACCTCAGTCTGGCTCCATGACCTGGGAAGCGGGGGGAGTGGGTGGCCATGAGGGCTTCCAGCTGTGTGGGCATGGGAAGAGGGTAAGGGTGAGGGTGGAGGGTGAGGGTGAGGGTGAGGGCAGAGGGTGAGGGTGAGGGTGCAGGTGAAGGGTGAGGCATGTGGGAGATCTGGGTGATCCAGATGAGTGCGGGGGGTGCATGATGCCGCCACGTTGTATAGGAAAATGTGGGGGGGGCATAGGAAGGAAGGGAGGGAGAGGGAGAGGGAGAGGGAGTAGGGGGGCATGGGTGGGCATTGGTGAATGGAGGGGGGGAGAAATAAGGAGTTAGTATGATGGGGGAAGGGGAGGTGGGGTACTAACCTTGCAAGTGGCTGTGGCTTGGAGATTGGAGCTGACCTCAAAGGCAATTGTGCTCACCAGGGACATGTTGATGATAGTAATGTTGAATACTTTGCCACCAGCATTTGCCTTGAGTTTGTCATGCCAATGGTGGCACACACAGGAGGTGTAGTGAAGCACGATGGTGTTTCTGTTTTTGTTGGTGCAACATAGGTCATGGCTTTTGAGGTAATAGAAAAACTTCGCAAGGGCAGTGACATGTTTCTCAGGCCAGCCATTGGTGGCGATTTGTTCCAAATAGATGGTCTTGGCATATAGGAAACTGTTGAAGGAGAGCTCATGGTCAGCATATGTGTTTCGTGAGGCCTTGAGGGAACGATGGGGTGAACAGTGAGGACATCATTGGCAGAGGTTATTCCCAGCACGTTGTTGGCTTGGGACATGATGGACTGGGAAGCCTCCTGGCAGCCCTCCAGGATGAAGTACTAGAGTTCAATGTAATTGCTGGTGAGAACCTTTTGGATGGCATATTGGGAGGGTCTGGGGGCGACAACATCTGGGGGTGGCTGGTCTTTGTCAAAGTTAATGAACTTCTTATCAGTGTCTTTTGGGTTGGCAACGGGTTGAGGAGCCTGCTCCTGTGGAGGGTCCTGAGGGGGGTTTTCTGGCTGCTGTTGCTCATGGCATACAAGTTCTGCTGCCTCTCTCTCCTGCTGTTCCTGCTGGTCCAGCCAGGCCTCAACGCATTGGCGATAGTCCTCATCCCAGGCTTCATTTAGATGTTTGATGGCTTGGTGATCATCAAGGATGTCATCACCCAGTAGGGCCTGTTGGATGAGGAGGAAGGCGGGGGCAGTGAAATCTGGACGAACTTCTAGATTGGGGTTGTCCATGCTATGGATGAGAAGTGCTAAGGAGTGACTATTGTGGAAGTGGAAATAAAGGAGTGTGCAGCAAAGGACGATGACGGGGCCAAGGGGAGGAGGATGAGCATGAGGTGGTGGCATGAAAGAAGAGAAGGTGTGCTGCTAAGTGACGCTGATCCAAAGACCTGTCACTTTGCCTTCGCTTGTGCCTCATTACAGCAAAGTGTCTCAAGCCAGAGAAAAACTGGCCATTTGGTTGGGTGAGAAATGTGAATGACTTTTGATGTGAGATCCAGCAAGGACCACTTGTTGAAATCCATGATGACTAAGCAGGTCTAGAATCTGAACATCTTAGGTCTAGGCTCTTAGGTCCCATCCAAGGTGCCTCGGTTAGTTAGCAAAATGTCCATAAACATAATGCTGAACATTTGAGAACAAGTCATGTGCCTGAGCAGTCATGTGAGCAGTCACATGCACATGAACCAGTCAGTTGAACCAGTCACAGATTTCCATTCACTGACCTTCAACTGCCAAATCCATGCATATTACTCACTCTAATGCTTGTTCCACCAAGCATGCTGCAATGAGCTCAACAAGCTTCTCCTCCTCTCAATCCCTCTGATCTCACTTCACCTGAGTCACAGCCCTCAGGTTCCACTAGTGCAAGATGCAGAAATCCAAGAGCTCATAGAATTTCTTGGATTGCATAAAGCATCATTGGGTGACAGCAACTTCAAGGCAGCAACCTTTGGACGAGTGGCTGAACACATCAATTAGAAGTTCCCTTTGCAATTGCAACCAAAAGGTGCGAAATCTTGCAAAAGCAAGTGGAACAAGGTATGTTCGCTGGCAGCAGGTTCTCATTTCTCTTGAGTACACCTGTTGATGGCCCTAGTGTCATATCCCACACAAATCCAGATCTCATCTTTGCATTCATAAACACAAACTCCAATGCTTTCTCACTCTGTAGATAATTTTGTTCCTCCAGACTCATTCTATTGTTCTCTTTATGTACTAGCCTTGCTTCTTAGCCATCTTATCTCTGAAGCCTGTGCTTGCACAGCTCTGGCTTTGTTGCCATTTCATTCTGTCCTTCTTACTTATTGACTTACTCATGCTATACTCCTTTATTACTAATGTGATGTCCACTACTCCATATATAAACCCCTTCACAGTCATCTATTAACTTAGCTTGAATATCAACTGGAACTGTTGAACTCCTCTTCCAATCACTTCTCCTCTATAGGACTTTTCTTGTCCTAACTGCACATTGTCTACCTTCACTCTCTATAATATTGGAACACAAATTTTAGCAAGGGCACAGCACATAAGCTGAGGCCAACATCTCCTAGGATTTCAACAAACTCTGGAGTTCTGGAGTTGTATAGAAGTTCATCTCTGGCACAGTTCTAACACCTAGTACAGCTGAAGACTGAGTTTCTCACTGTGAAAGTGATCAAGTCTGCATCTGGCTTCCACTACTCAGATGAAGCAGGTGCTGGAGTCATAGATAAAACATTGCTAGTCTGGATTAACTTTACAAAGGTATGTGCACTGTCTTTGACTTGCTCACTCACTCACAGATCACTAGTTGCATTCTGTTGCCAAAGGCTTTGCTCGAAAAAGCTTTCCCTATTACTACAACATTGAAAAGATCCTTCCGTCCACTATATTAGACTGAAAATGCACTATGTATACTGTCCTGGAAATATTCAACCCTCTGAATCTGTGCTGATGCCTGGCCCCTCACATCTACAGATCCTGGACCTGCAGATTGCACCCAACTTTGGACATTGGCATTTCTTCCACTTGCTCCTACATGTCCAACCCAGCTGACCCCATGGGCCCCATGGCTGCACTGCCTGGGCCTGCTCTGATCCCAACCACTATGTGTGCCCCCTCACTTCAACATACACACATGTTCCCCCCACTCCAATGCACATGCATATCCCTCACAATTTGCTGCACATGCATTCCCCCTTGCTTTGATGTACACACATGTCCCCTCTGCTTTGACACACATGCACACCCCCACTTTGATGCATATGCACATTCCCTCTGCTTCAACACACATGCACATCCCCTCCACTTCAATGCATACACACATTCCCCAACTTCAATATACATGCATGTTCACCCCAGGCCCACTTTGACATCCACACACACCTTGGGCCTGCCAGTGCTTCAACTTCGAGTGGTGTTTCAGCCCACTTTAAGCTGGGCACTCTGGTTGTGCAGTATGCGAGCTTTTTTCCAACACAGCTTGCAGCCCCTTTGGACAGATCCACATCATTCATTTACATTCCCAGTTCTTCTTCACATCCAAGTCTGACCAATCCTGACTTGATCACCCCTTCCACCCCATCAGTTTACCTCTCACAGCACCCACAATGTCATTTAGCATCACCAGCCTCCTTCACTTTCACAAGTGTGAGTTGAGGCAAATGAAAGGAAATGACAAGTAAAGGTGGTTCAAATGGTAGTGAGGCAAAGCTCATGCAGCTGCTTTTGATGACTACACAAGCCCAAACATTGGCATTGGATGCAATAGAAAGATTGCAGTCATTCTTGATAATGTTGCTAAGAAGCTCAACAACAACCTGGTGGACATCTTTATTCAGGCCATGGAAATCTTGGACTCCTTGGGGTTGGACAATTCAAACAAGATGCACTTGGCAAACCACATGAGCAAACCAAGAAATGAAACTGCTGTCAAATTTCTGGTTGGGTTTTCAGCCAATTCATAAAGGAGCTGGGTTTGGAACAAGTTGTGTGAACTATAATCTGTGGTTCTGTAAAATCTCTGGGCCTCTTCCTCTCTGCACCATTTTGTATCATGATAGTATGCATGTTATATATGCCAGTGTATGTACCATGTATTATATGAGTCCTGCTGCTTCACAGTGTGAAAGCTCTGTCTGATATGCATTCCACATCTCCAATGCAATCTGATCATGTCTAGCTTCAGCCTGTTATTGTTCCTGTGCATCTGCAGGCCCATCTCTCAAAGTTCCATACACCTCTACATCTTTATTGGCCAGCTCCAAGTCAGCTCCCATAAGATCAAATTCAGGGTTGAATTAGGTTCATGCATATGGATGAAGTTATGAATAGCACACTATGTAGTGCTGCCTGCAGGAATTCTGGCCTGTATCTCCATATTATATTCAAGTGGGAGAAGGAGGATTTGCCATTGATGCTTGAGAACACCAAAGATTCTCTCAATGATACACTGGAGTAATGAATGTTGAAGATTGAAAAGCTCCTCCTTGTTTTTTAAGCTGCCAGAAATGTAAGTGAAGAGCTTGACTCAGTATACTAGTACTTCAATAAATCAGTACTTACCATAAATTTGCTTGATGCCATTCCTTCAGATGATAACAAACACCACAAGATGGCATCAGAAAGGCATCACAAGATGAAAACCTTGCATCACCAAGGAGATAGCATCCATTAGGGACCCTAAAGCCATACCTACAAGCTTTATTCCATAAAGCTGCAGATGCAGATGCACTATCCCACCCAGTCATTTCATATGTGAAGTGGAAATCAAAATTGCAAACAAACAAACAGTTATGGGAAAGAAAACCTTGTGATTATGCATGTTGACATGCTCTTCAGAAGACACAAATGCCTGGATATGTGTGCTATCAACAGCACCAAGGCAGTTTCAGAATGCATAAAAACAGAAATTGTTGAAGATTGAATCAGGAATTGGAGAATCAACAGTAGGCAGCTTGACCTGAGAGGTATAAGAAGGATGGGCTGAAGAGCACATAGTCATTTTCTTGAAATATCTATTGAAATTGGTGAGTTTGTATAAAGATTGCAAGAAAAACTCACTTTGAAATAGTAGTTGGAGAATGCTGAAATCATTCTGCCACAAGACATGAACTCAAGCCTGTAACACAGGTATATAGGAAAATTCCTAGCTGCTCCTCAATGGAGATGGCATGGTGGAAATTTCCAAAACCATGAGCAACCAGAATTTGAACCAAACCAATGAATACTTTATGGCTAACACCAATATTTGTACAAATATGATCAGGATGGCCATTGAGTAGTTTAATAATCCAGCCCTCTCCTGTTAAGGTTGAAGTGTGGTATGGAATGCAGGGGGTTGTTGCAAGAAAGATTGATTGATAGAGAGCAGCAGCTTGTGCTGCAAGCATCATAATAAGTAGAATCCATTGATTCCTAGGAGATTTGTGAATGAGCTGGGACTCAGGATCCATGGTGGTAGTTGGGATGAAAGAGGTGAATTCTCACAACCACAATTACAATTAGATCAATTGTTGTTGGACAAGATACAGCAACATGGGAAATTATGATCATAATTGTGCAACACAATCAAATGGTAATGACAATGTCCTAGGCTGGTGTAATGATGATGACATACCCTTGCCCTCCCACCTTGTGATGCAACAACAATGATCCCAGGCTGACATGATGATGATGACATGCCCTCACCCTCACCCTCATCCTGATTCATCTCACAACACAACAATGACAATGTCACACTCTTGCCCTGTCCCTATCCCTGGGAATTAATTATGGGCATTGATATGGGTATGGGTAACCTGCATGGGTCACATCATATCAACGACATTGTCCTGGTTGTGCTGCACTAGTGTGATTGTCCAATTTGGAACTCATGGCTTGGCAGTAATTGCACTATCTACTGGTAGGTGCATGTGCTCTGTTATGATCAACTCTGGTGCCTCCATATTTGCATATTACAATCCAGGATTGCTCTTCTACAGTCTTTAGTCGATATACAAGGTACCAAATGGTTTGCCTGATTTGGCTTTAACACATCTGGATGACTTGGTAGGTCAATCCATGTGGCTAACATCTTGTAGATCACATTTTGATTTGACCTCAATGACGTGGTGGGCTCAGATGGATGTGAGGTCATCAGGCATGATTGGAAATGCAATGTGGATGGCACAGGTGCATTGCTCATTGCATCCTGTTGCTGCCTGCACAGATCTGCCTGGTATTCAGCTAGTGCCTCCATCTCAACTCATTCTGAGTTGTGTGTGATGCACTTGTTGTGCCATTCATCTCCCATTGTCCTGCATTGCATTCAACACATTTCACATCATTTGTGCAGTCCTAATCACCATCTCAATGCATCCCAACTTGATCTGGTTGCCCTTAGCACCTCCTGGCCCTGTATCTCAATGTAGCATGTTTGTTTTGATGTTGTGCTCATCCCAATTGGCTCTGGGGCCTTCCCTGGTGCTGTGGCAGTTGCATTGTACTGCATGTCAGGTTGTCTAGATGCATTGGAGGTCCATATGGTGAGTTCTTTTCCTTACCCTGCTTCAAGCATTCTTAGATGCATTCTGATGTGTTCTGCAGCTTCTTCAGTATGAATATTGCATCCTTATCATGACTAGGTGCTCCTGTCAGGTGTGTTTTGCATCCTGGGGAATTCTGGGTCATTGATTGGATGTGTAAGTGAACTGTTTATGGATTCACCAGATGATAAGGTAAGTAGATGGGGGCCTGTTGTTGTGAAGCCCCCTCCTTTTATCTAGCTACTATGGTGCATGTGATAGAAGTAATCACATGCACCATGATCATGAGACCTGAACCGTATGTGGGGCTGTCAGCCCCTAACACCCTCCCTGTTTAGAGGCAGCAATATGCCTTGATATGACATACAGCTGAAACATATATGCAAGTTGTAATTAACTTCACTAATAAATCAAATGCGTATGAAATGAAATGAAAAGAGGAAGGAGGGTTATTCCTCCTGCATGTCTGTAACATAAGAATTAATGTGGGGTTGCACCCACAGAAAGAGAAGTTGTGTACCCTGGCCAGAGTTCCACTCACATCAGCACCAGGCCCTGAGAGTTCTTGTCATCCATAACAATGTTGAAGGACCCATTGTTAGCCCTGGTCAGGGTGAACACAAGGTCATAGAGGACCAATGCATCACTGAACTGCATGTAGAGGGTGTCATCTCTTAATACACTTGGGTCCATTCTTAAAGGGGGAACCTCTTGATGGGCATGCCCTGTGCTTGTGCCTTGGCTTCATACCACTCCTTGATGCAAGTGAGGGACTCATTGGCCAAGTCCAGCAACAGTTCCTGTCACACTCAGCCTTGTCATTGTCATCCTCTGGGTCAGTATGGAGCCCAACCACCCTAGGGAACATTTTTCAGAGTTCCTTGAACTCCCAGCAGGCCTTTTGGCAGTGCTCAATGAACACTACTCAATCATCTACTGGAGCATTGAGGGATGGTGCTCCCTGGGGGATTGTGAGGATCTTAAAGTTGAGGGTGATCTTCCCTCATGCCTTTGATTTGGGTAGGGCCAGTGTATAGGTGGGTCTCACTGGGTTGTTTGGGTGGGTTGAGGTTGTGGCCTCACCCACAGGAGTGACTTGGGGTGTGATTTCACCTGGTTCATTGGTCAAAGTCAGAGTGGACTCCAACAGCAGATGCTTTTGTATTGCTTGGATGATAACGGAAGGTAGGGGCTCAATGTGCTGTTTTGCCCCCTCATGAAAGGCTTCTTTCTTCTTCTTTGCCTTCTTGAAGGCCCAGCTCAGTGGTCTCCATGCCTTTAGTATGACCCTCATGAGGTCACTCACCTCCAGTGCCTTTGTGTTTCATCCAGTGATGGAGGGTGATGATATTGGACACACAGACAGTATGAAGGTGGATTCCCTTTGGGCTCTGTTTGTGCCCCTGCAAAGAGATCGTGAATCTCATGGGTAGTGTCATAGACACAGATGGGCTCCATGACCCTATACTCCATCTGGAGGGGAGCATTGGTATGCCTCACTGGTGATGCAGGGACCTGTCCCTGCTTGATGACATTGAGGGTCTTGGTGGCCCTCTCACCTTTGTATGCACAGATGTGATTGTTAATGTGCATGAAAAGTGTGTGTGTCTGTTTCGCATCATAGGCATTGCCCAGGACTTGAGTGATGTCTAGTATGTTTCTCCATCCAAGAAACATTGGTCCTTGGACACCCTGGAATGGGTTGGAGGGTTCCTCCATTATGAACAGGTCTTGGTAAGGGAGGAGGAGGGGGCAAACGGGCTCAGTTGGAGGTATTACCTCCTTTTCTTTTCCCTTCTTGGAATGGAATAATGAAGATTGGGGTGTGACAGCAGGTTCTACCTGTGCCCTCCCCCCAGAAAGACAAGACTCTAGGAGAATCATGGGCTCTCCAGTGTCAAAGCGGCTGGCTTCTGACAAGGCCTCTTGGAAAACAAGACATTGCTCAAAAGGTGCCCTTGAAGGACCAGCAGTTGGCTGGCTAGCCTCCATGCGAGCTCCCACTGGCAAAGAAGTGAGATGCGCTTGCTCCAGTTGGCATGCCTCATTAGTGAACAAAGTAGGGAAGAGGATATTGGTCCCCCATTGTGGGCAGTTGAGTTCACCACACATGGTCTCCAGTTGGTGCTGGAGTCATCTTGTTGGCATCTCAGCCAGTTGTTCTCACATACAAGCAACAAGTAAGGTTCTTGACAGAGTCAAGGAAGCACCATGGGCACCAGTGAATGTGAGGTCAAGATGTGAGCCATAGTAGTTGCATGCTTCGCAGATGTTGGTGTGCCAGATGAATGGAAGTAATGGGTGGACTATCCAAGTGGTATGAGAAAAAGACATGTTGTGGACCTGGCATGATTAAGTGTTGTGGAAAATTTACAAATAAGGAAAGTGGAATGAAATTGAAATTGATCAATGAACAAGAAAATAAGCTATAATTAGTAATCATAAAGTAACAGTGTATTTCCTTTTCTGTATATACTGTACCACTTTTGGTTTGTTTCCCTTTGTTGTTCATAGCAATACATAGCATCCTTTGGGCTTCTGTGTTGCAGTAGCCCCAGTACCTTTGGGCATGCATCCTGCCCTTTGGGGGCAGATGGCAAACATCCTGTACCCCCTGGAGCTCAAGGTACCTCTCTAGGGCCTCAAGCTCTTTGCAATTGGACCTTGGCTTCCATGTGGAATCACCCAGGTTCCACTTAACGAGGAACTTGACCTCATTTTCAGCCCATTAATGAGTGATTATCTCATTGATGAGCCATTCCTCATCATTGGTCTTCCCAATATCATAGAACACTTGGGTGTTGCACTTTGGGAAGAGGATGTCATTGTTCTCTTCATATTGGCACAGCAGTCCAATGTGAAATGTTGGGTGTATGTGTCTTTCATGCATTACTTCTGGTAGATCCAGCTTATATGTGCCTGAGGCACTATTTCCCTTCAGGACCTTCATTGGTCCAATATATCTTAGGACAAGCTTCCTTGCTCATCCTTTCAGCATTGATAAATTCTCTGTGGAGAGGTATACCTTTTCTCCTTCTTTGAGGATTTCACCCTCGCTTTGCCATTTATAGCATTGTGTGCCATCTTCAGGTTTTTTGTAGCCTGATGGACGAATGTCCATACTCTTGAAGCAGCCAATACATTAGCATCATTTAGTTTGAGCATCAGCTCAGGTAGGTACTCATAGTTCAGCTCAAATGGGGCAAATCCCATAGAGATATTAATTGCAATCTTGGTCATGGGCAACTTTACTACCCAATCTGTTTGGTCAGGTTGCACCGACAAGTGTAGTATCTGCACTACATTCCTGATTGCCTGTTCAGAGGCACCATCAGTTTGTGGGTGAAACACAGTTGACATCAGGAGCTTTGCTCCAAGGATTTGGTACAGCTCATGCCAGAAAGTTGATGTGAACTTCACATCTCAATCAGAGATGATTGTCTCAGGAAGTCCATAGAGATGAACTATCTCCTTAATGAACTTCTCAGTGAGTTCTGACATGTGAATTGTCATATTGACAGGTACCAGATGTACCATAGATGTAAGGCAACACAGAACCACCCAAAGGTAGTCATGTCTCTCACTTGGTAGAAATAATCCCATATGGTCCATGGAGATTGACCCTCATGGTCTCCTTGGGATTGGTAGGCTGTGTAACAGCCCTTGGGGTAATTTGTTTTTGTCCTTGGTGGTTTGGCAAATTGGGCAGGCCCTACAGAACTTGTTGACCTCTCACCCAAGCTTGGGCCACCAATACCATCTACAGATATAATTTGTGGTTCTTAAGGCACTGAAGTGCCCCAGGATCTTGTGGGCTTGGTCTATGATCATAGTGATCACTGTATTGTCTTGGTACCTTGTATGGAGGAGACATAACACCTCCTTCTCTCCTCAATTCTTCATATAGAGGAGTCCATCCATTAATGTAAACTTGAGAAATAGCTAGGGTTAGCCAGAATATTGGTGTAAACAGGCTTGCTAGGGTAGCCTTCTTGAATTGCTTCTTGGCATGCTTACTCCCATAGTTGACTGCAGGGACAGTTGATGTTCTAGCAGATTTGAGAACTGTAGGATCCTCCCTCACATTTGTGCAGGGAACTTCCATGGTTGTCCTTTCCGCTGCAAAGGCCATCTCTTGTGCCTCAGTATCTGCATCTCTTGCTGTTCAGCAAGACATTGGCTTTTTTGAGGGTTCTCTCCCTCAACAGTCATGGCCCTCATTTCAAGCCACCTATCCTGGGGGAGGTCATCCCCCTCTGGGTCTATACACAAGTCCATGTTTGCCCAGTTGATATCCTCATCGGAGGTTTCATTGCCATCCTCCTTCTCATAGTATTGGAATAAGCAATCAGCTACTCAGTTCTCTGAACCCTTAGTGTATATTATTGTCGCATTGAATCATGACATGTAGTCAATTCAGCGGACTTGTCTACTGGACAGCTTCCACTATGTTTGGAGGTATCCCAATGCCTTATGATCAGTGACAATTGTGAATGGAAACCCAAGGAGTTTATCCTCCCACTTGAGTAGTGCCTCAATGATTGCAAGCATTTCATGCTTATATGTCCAGTAGATTTCTGAGCATCACTTAGTTTTTTGGACATGGAACCTGCCAGGCAGCAGGTCTTCCAATCAGGCCCCCTTGCCCATACAGGCCCCCTTGCCCATATAATGCACCTACCCTGGGCCTGTAGAGGGAAGCGTCACACACAAGCCAAATGGACTCATCCTTTCTTGGGTTGATTGGTCTAAGGACCAGGTACTTGCATGCCAGGTCCTTGATCATCTGAAAGCATCGGTTGTGGATCTCTTTCCACTTAAAGGGAGGTCCATTCCTTTGGATCCCTGTTAGGGGTGTGGTATACACCAAGGCATCTGGCATGAATTGCACCAGATACTCAACAAGTCCCACAAAGCACTGGACTTCATTAAGGGACTTTGGCGTCCTCCAATTACAAATTTGAGATATTTTGTCCTTGTAACATGGCATGGACACCTTTCATGTTGATGATATGGCTGAGGCAGTCAAGCTTATCAGCATAGAGATCACACTTCTCCTGTTCTAGGAAGAAGTCTGCTTTCTCCAGCTGATTGAATATGATCTAGAGGTGCCTTTTATGGTCCTCCAATTTCTTGCTATAGATGAATATATCATCCAGGTAGACTTACATGAAGTGTCTGATGTGATCTCTAAAGCTCACTGTCATCAGACATTGAAATGTTGCAAGGGCATTGCAATCCCCCTGTTGCATGACCTGGCTGATGAAGGTCCCATAGATTGTTGTAAAGGCTGTCTTGGGGACGTTCTTCAGTTTGATCCAGACCTGCTCGTATGCATTCAAGAGGTCTATCTTTGAGCAATATTTTGCTCTGGCTACATCCATCCAGATCTGGTCCTGATCTGGGAACAGAGTCATGTCTTGATTATGTTGTCGTTCTGTTTTTGACAGTTAATGACTGTCCTCAGCTTTCCATTTTTCTTCAGGATGCTTTTCATGACCTACCAACTAGCATTGGTATATTGTTGGATTTTATCAGCAAGGAAGGTGATCGGTATACCTCATGCCTTCCTTAACCAGCAGGATCCTGTGGTTAACTTCCTGCAGTGGAGGGAGTTTAGAAACCATCCCTTCTAATCTTGTTTTGTACTTTCAGAACCATAGGTTCCTCAGGTGGGGTATATCTGTGTCGGATAATATGTCATTTTTTTAAGTTTTCATAGCAGCAAGACACTGCTCTAGTAAAACATTCACTTGTGGTATCTCTCCAGTCCTTCCCCTTCTAGAGCCCTCACAAGGTTGTTTGAGCCTCACAGGGCTCAACCATCAGTCATAGTGGGATACCAGGATGGGAGACCATCTGGTCGCCTCATTCTCCTCTAGCAGGGTGATAGCAACA
The DNA here is from genome assembly GCA_003316375.1 of Tylopilus plumbeoviolaceoides. Classification (NCBI taxonomy): domain Eukaryota; kingdom Fungi; phylum Basidiomycota; class Agaricomycetes; order Boletales; family Boletaceae; genus Tylopilus; species Tylopilus plumbeoviolaceoides. The sequence continues at coordinate 49,302 of QFES01000289.1, forward strand.
TTGCCAATCTGGATGTGTTTCTTCACAAAGTGGATGACTGCTCTGTGTTCATGGAGGAAAGGTATTCCCAGGATACAGTCATAGTGGTCAATATTTGCTACATCAAGATAAATCTTGGAAGCTATGCTTCCTATTAAGATACTTGAAGATGCCCCATGAGTGATCTTCAACTGGCTGCCGATGCAGCCCAGTTGCAGCGTTGTAAGAAAGATAGTCAGTGTGGGATGCGAGTATAACTCGTCCCAGGGGTTCTAAAGAGGATAGAAGAGAGAGGGTTTGCTTCCAAACCTATCTCGAGTGCAGGCAAGAGAATCCAGAGTGCGGGAAACATGGAAACGGAAGTCTAGATGCGGACACAGAAACACGGAAACAGATCCGGACACGGACATGGAAACGGATGGGAAAGACGAAGGAAAAGGGGAAGGGAAACAACTCGGAGACGAACCTGCACACGGGCAGGTGACCTTCAGACTGCAAGAAGATGGTCTATTCCTAGCTAGACATGCTCTTAAGTAGAATGTAGCTATTTGAAATGCTACATGAAAACTTCCAGGGACCCTGTCATCCCTGTCAGACACGAAGGAAAATAAAAAGGGCTGCCTCTATGGTACGGCAGTGATAGCAGCAAAGGCCTAGAGCCTCGGTGCACGATGTCCAAAGTGATATGAACAGTGACAATAAGTCCGGACAACCTGGACATGGAAACACGGAACGGAAAGGGAACAGACTAACACGGATTGGACGGAACGGACCCAGATTGACATGGATTGATGTGGGACGGCAACCCAAAAAGCTGCGAAATAGGGGGTTTCAACCATACAGAGTGATGAACCCCTACAGCATAAGCTGTAGGTCTAGAAGGAACACCCTCATCTTTGTGACCTTTGCAAATGCTGGGCTCACAAAGTTACTGGTGCTTGCGGTATCAATCATGATAAAGATGTTACAACCACCAATTTTATCCTCAATTGTTGTGCACTTGTGCATCTTGGGAGTGACCTTTGGCCATGCACTTGCAGTGGGAGCCCCCACACTTGGTTTTAAGTTCATCACATACTGGAATGCTCAGGGTTTTTCCTCTGCCTTTATTTTGATTGCTGCCATATGCAGCTCAGGCAGTTTGGATGGGTTTTTCCTATCCCCATGGAGAACCCCATAAGGTGTGTCCACATTAATATCATTTGTGTATATGTAGACATCACAGGGGAGGGCCTCCATGAGTTGAGTGTCAATCTGCTGCAGCTCTCTGATTGTACTCTCAATCTGTCCAGTTGGTTTGTTTCATAAGAGAAGATATGTCTGATCTCCTGTGAGCTCAGATGCTCATTTGATGACTTGAGCCATCTTTGCGACATGGTTCACAAGTACCCGAATTTGGCTGTACTCTGATTGCACAAGTAATATCTTATTAGGTTATTTGAGATTAGGTTATTTGAGGTTATTGACTCATTTATTCACCTTGAATCACACTCCAAGTGGTTCTCAACTTGTGCCATGCTCTACACACCAAAACCACCCCATCCAACAAACAACTCCATCTCCACACTTGACTACAAGATCACACTGCATTCTCAGCCATTGCTCCTCACCATCTCAGACATGCTCCATCTCACATTGCTGAAGCAGCTGTCACCAACATCCTTTACAACACACTTCTTTCCCAAACTTGCAGCCCCTCAAAAAGTATGTCTCTTCTTCTTTATCCAACAACCCTCACTCATCTCTCTAGACACATCCTCAAGTGTCTCATAGAAAATGAACCTGGCATCTTGTCCCATATGTCAAGCATCTTGGCTGGTTGTGGTTTCAACATCAACACACTCATTGTTTGTCACACCAAAATACTAGTATGCAATCTCAGTCATGTGTCCATCTTTATATGGAGTCAAGACAGTGTTGTTGAACAAGCCTATCACCAGCTTAAAGATCTCATACAGTGATCCACCGCCACTTGCATCAGCAAATTTACAGTGCCTCCCAATATTCACCAACATCATTTTAGCTAAATCAGATACTGTAGACCTTTTATTTTATGCTAAAACTGTATGTGTAATTTTTTTCAGGTGCATCAGAACTGGTGTAGACTTAGTGTCTTATAATCTTCTTTTGCGGCCTTATCGTGCACGCACCATCACTTGTGTCAGCACAAAAGCGGTATATCAAACAGCTTATGTAATTATCAGTCGAGCGTAAGCAATCTTATCTGAGTCATTCATCTCCACCGCCGCTCTCACTCCCTGTTTCATCCTCCTGGGAACCACTGTGCTGCTCGTTACTCCCACCCTCACCCCCATTTCCTTCACCATCCTCACGATCATTGAAGATTGGTTTCAGCAATGGAGCTTCAAGCTTTCCAAGAACTGGTCATTTCCACCCTGCCGGTCGTCTCTCAGCCTTCGCCAAGTCTCTTTCGGCCATCCATTCTGCAGATGCTTCCTTGTGTGCATGTTGGCAGGCCTTATTTCTCTCAAGACATGATGCTTCTGCCTGTTTCCACACTGCTATTTCTTCTGCTTTCTCATCTCTTTTCCTACGGCAGTCTTCCCTTGCTTGTTCCTCTTCCTCAGCATGCTTCACATTTGCAACGACCTGCTGATAAAAATCATTGCCGGATAGATATCTTGGTAAACCATCCCCCATCAATTTCGCCTTTTTCATCTTTCTGCTTTCTTCCTTTTCCTCTTGTGCAGCCAACTGACCCCTGACCCCATCACAGTACATCAATTGGAGTATCACCGCTGACTGCAACTGCAACAACTCAGCCCTCATGTGGTCTTCACGTGCACATGACTGACAGATCGCATCTTGATATGCTTGCTCCAACGTTGTATTTGGTGTGTTTTGTAACAGTTCATGTGTGCGCTTACGAGTTGGAGTCACCAGTGTAGGTGAAAATGGTGGAAGGTGATTATTGGAGATGATAGGGTTATCCTGGATGAGAAAAGCGACTGATGTTGATGCCAGATCTTTGTAAATTTGTTGTGCAGTTGGGCATGATGTGCTCGATATATGAGACAGCTCCAGGTTCAAAGGGATGTGAGTGTTCGACTCGGATGGCTGCCTCATCTGTTCAAATCTGTACTAACGGATTGCTGTAGTGATCACGCGGACTGGGCTGGGCTAAGGAAGGGGCAGTTGACCTTCGATCGAGGTCGCGAGACTTGGTGCCATTTTGTCCTTGGTTATGACACTGGGGTTGAAGGGCCACACACCAGTAACCCAAAATGCTGATTGGATTGTCTCAGAAGTGAGCGCTTGGCGATGTGCATGAAGATAGACTTTGATAAAGTTTGTCTTGTTGATTTTTTGTCCTGTATCTTTTTCAAATGTATCGTGCTCTAGTGTCCAATAGTGTTTGAGCGGTCCGAAGACAACAATATCAAGACCTTGATAGATATGAGTCAAATGTGCTGGGTGACAAAGTATGTGGACATTGTTTGCCCTTGCGTAGTCTAAAAAGTCTTTTGTATAGTGGGAGTTATGGCCGTCAACAAGGAGAAGCCTGGCACATCCATTTGCTTTCATCTTAGTCTTCTTTTCAAAGTCTTCGATCCATAGCCGCCCGATGACCCTATCAGTCCATCCTTTCTCTGAGTGCATGATACTGTACAAGGATGAGTCCACCATCAATATCCTGTTGATCAGTTTGACTTACAAAGCCTTCAGTGTATTTTCTTGATGCCATGATGTATTGAAGCTCTTCCCTTTGTAAATTATGGCTGGTGGAATCTCATCTCCATCAGCACAAATGGTTACCATTATGGTAATGTTTTCGCGGCTGCCATCACGTTGCTGATATTGCATTTGTGCTTTTGCCATACCAAGAACTCGCCGAGTTTGCCCTCCACCTGGTTGGAATCCAGTTTCATCTGCTGCCCAAATGCAATCCCTGTCTATTCTCTGTGCTTCGATTGTGTTGCCAAGTAAGTTGAACCAGGCCTTGTTAGTGTGCTCATTGACAGCACGTCCATGAGCAGAGTCTAGTGAGGCGCTCCAAAATTGCTGAAGGCGAGCATGATGACGCTGAACAAAGTGGCTTGTCCAGTTCTTCCCGACACCTGATGTTGGAAGGTTATCCTTATGTTGTGCACGTAAAAGACCATCAACATGGAGTTTGAGCGATGTATGATCAAGAGGAAATGCACACACCGCATAGTCAAGACTGAGGGCAACAATCTGCTCCTCTTCCTCCAGAGTAAGCCATGCATTTTCCTCCATGTTGAACTGGTGACTGCTTCATTTGCCATCAAGTCTCCTTTTCACCATATTGTGGCTGACTGTGACATTACTATATTCAGGCTTTTGCTGCCATTCAGTTTGAACATCACGACAAATTGCCCATCTGCTCTGCCGCTTGTGTTCCGGTTTCTTTTCTTCCTCTTGGCAAATCTGGACCGCTTCAGCCACTGCTTCTTCCTGCCAGTCAGATTGGATCCTTTTCTTCTTGGCCTCTGAGTATGCACGTCCAACCATTGGGGAGTTGCATGTCGGGTTCAGCAGGGCTGCATTGGGTCTGGTGGTGCTGTAATGGTCATGACTCATGACTTTGTTGACAGATGACAGTTCCTCTGACTAGCTCATACCATAAGATAAGATCTAGGCTTAGATAAGATGTGATAAGGGTTATAATGGCTTGCCTCTCCGGCATGGGTCTGGCAGAACATTCCCTTCTGTTCACAATAGATTATTGAGTTAAGCATGTCATGAAGGGTCTTAGGCAGTTGATGCCCAGGTTTGGGGAGTTAAAAATGACCAATCACAGCATGCACGGGCAATTTCCATTTTTTTCTCGGACAAAATGGAAAATAACTGACAAACACAATGCGACCTGTGCACACACATATAGCGACATTGTGAGAGAGCATGCCCTAGGTATAGTACACTAGTTGTAGCAACAATTTTGTATGAATTGTGTACAGTATATCAGATTGACGCATGTGATGGTGGTGATGCAAGTGATGGTGGATCACTGTACATCCCTTGGCTTTTTGTTTGGTTTTACTGATATATCATGCATAGGTTCCCATATGGGCAATTCTTGACTACACTGACACACCTGTGTGTTACCATCATGATTAACATCACATATTAGTAATAATCATATGACCTGACTTCCTTGCTAGTTAGCAGGGTTATTGTGTTATACAGTGCTGTGGCAATATACATGGCACTCAGCAATCCCTTGGTAGGGTACCTAACATGGTTAGTTAGGTCTAATAAGATGAGATTAGATTAACTTATCACAGGATGTGTCAGCCATATCCATATTTGTTCACCATGTTTGCCACATCCTGTAACACATGTTCCTGCTGCTCACTTACACTACTCCACCACCTTGATGCTGTGCCCACCAGGGTCCCCTGATGATGACAAGCATGTCTAGCTTGTTACTCCTTCGTTTCTTGGTACTTTTTTATGCTGTTTTCACTTAATGTATGTTTTTATACTCTTCTAGTGTGATATATGCTGCTAATGCATGTTGAATTCAACAGCCAATCGGCCACTGGGCTCCAGGAAGCTGTGAAATACAACCTCTGACATGTCAGCAGAGTTTCAACCTCAAGGTAGGTGTCATGCCACAACAATGTCACTCTCAATGGCGAGCAATGCAGCACCTGGGATCTCCAAGGTCCTTTCCCCTCCATTCTCAATCTCTACGAATGGTCAATAGTTGAGGATGTGCTCCTGCAGGCTGACATGATTCAAATTGTCACAGTCCCAGTTGCCATGGTCCATGTGCAGTATTACAATATGTTTACCCTCGTGTACATGCACTCACACCAAGCAATAGCTTACTGACTCTCTAACCCTTTGACAACATGACTAAGAAAATGCACTCATCATCTGGCTGCATCAAGATGACAGTAATGTCTGCTAGTGGTTTTATGTGGACATTCATAGCATCCCTCACCTGGATTCACAAAGACTGTATGGAAGCTGATTGAGAATTATTTGAAGAAGCTGGTGTGTCAATCATTCTACATCTTTTGCTGCTACCCTCATTGATGGGTTGTTAGCCAAAGCAAGGTGCTTGCAGGAATGACTTATGGACGCACAATTAGAAGTTGGGGATTTTTCAGAACACAATGATGATGACGCAGCCTGGAGTTATGATTTTGATGAGGAACTGTCTGGTGAGCAAATAATTGGGCCCAGGGATGGCTATCTAGGTGATGACAACAACAACACTGACAACAATATGGAGGGCCTTCCCAGCTCATTCTCGAAATATTTTACACCTGACGTTCACATGTATGTTTGGCAGCTCTTCTGCTGTCCCATTTGCTCAAACAACGCTCAAGCAACAACAGGAATACTACAATGTGACGGTATGACATCCACACTTGCCTGGAATGAAATGAACATATCCACAAAGTGTGGGAAGATCAGCTGTTGGTTCTCATCAATCAATATCTGACATGGAGGCATGGAACTAGTGTGGCAATGCAGGTTGACAAGGGTGCACACCATATTTTCCATGTGGATGTGATTGGTGTCTTTGGCATGTAATTGTCCTTTGCCTGCACTCCACTTTACTAATGTCACCTATGCAGACTTCATAGAACAATTTCCGGTAACTCAGAGAGAGGATGAACTCACCAATGCTGCACTAATCCGCACAGGCCTGCTTGGCTGTTCTCCCATGCAGCCCGTTGTTGCTGTCAAACTAGAATGCTTGGAACTCTATCATCAGTTATGCTGTCAACAATCATTATTTAGTGTCCAAGCAATGGTCAAGGTATTGTGCGTGTTACAAAATGTGAGTGTGTAATTTACATAACTCACTTTACTAATACTTTGGCCCATCAGATTTCATATAGGTGACACCTGTGGAACCAATTTGCTGTGGCCTTTAATGTTTACCTTGCCATCAAGCACCAGATTCAAATCACTCTTTGATGAGCTCTGGATCACCATGGTCTCGCTTGGAGGCTTAGCCATGCCTGCCTACCATGCACCTTTAAGGTGCTGTTGCTGAGTGATATATTGCAGTTTCTCATGTGATCACAGGTGTCTGCCAAGGCCGCTTTATCCCCCACTTGGTTGCACAACATGGACAGCAACTTTTCCACAAAGTGGCTTGATGGCTCTGGGTCAGCTGACCCTTGAATATTCCAGAGTGATTACTTCATCCCTGCCAACAATGTTGAGTGCTTTAGAAACAATGCACACAAGGAACCTAAGGTCTCTAATATGAAAGCTGTCACCTGCTCTTCCAATTGGGGTGCCACCAAGGCCACTGAAGAAGACAAGATTCGTGTTTTCAGACAAACAGGTATCTTTGTATTAGCCTGTCGGAATGGCTTTGTTGAGTGCATAGCTGAAATGAAGTGCAGTAGTGAGCTGTATGTCATTGTAGTCTGCACTTATTTGCCATCACAGTTGATATACATTGTAGCATGAAATATGGTTTAGCAGCTGTCAATCAGATTCTAGACTTCTGTGATAATGATCATGCCATTGGTCACGATATCAGATGTGCATTGAGCATCACCATTTCCAACAGTACACTTGGTGAACAAGCGAAAACAGTGGGTCTCAGGGTTGTTGTCATTGCATTCCAGGGGTTTGCTCACAATCATCTGTGCCAGCTACAGAACCATCCACTCTATCTGCAAGGGTTTGGAAATAAAGCTCTAGAGATGTGTGAGCATATCTTCTCCAGTTCCAATAGCACAGCACCATTCATCCGACATGCATCACTTTTCCACTGGCAGCAGTTCCTTGATTTACACTTTGACCAATGGGACTCCAACAAGTATCTCAAGCTTAGTATGTTTTTTATATGTTATGCCAACCTTAGTGCTCACACATGGCCAGGGCAGTTCCTTACCAACAACTACAAACCAGCACTGGATATTGTCAACAAGTATACAGGTGAGCTGGCTAAATTCAAGGCTGTCACAAACTATGCTGATGAGGACTTTGAGATGCGACATCAAGAGGAATTGGTATCTGAAGGACTGCACATCTGAGCCAGCAACCACATTGACTTCTGTCACATACGTTGCAGAACTTGAGAAGCTCCAATTTGCTGAGTAGGTAATTGAACCTTCCCTCTCATAACAAATGGTTAACTGCCTCCAGAAAAACTTGCACCAGCGTCATGAACTCGCTGTATCTCATGTACACATTGCTTCCAGCTTCACTCCAGAGTCTGGCCTCAACTATGTAGCTCGGCAGTGTTCAAATGCTGTGAGCACTAAATATTCATCAGCATGATGAAAATACAAGCTTCAACTCAATGTTGTCAAACACTTTGAGCAGTAGCATAATATTCAGATGCGCTGGTCACCGAATGACCCCAAGTATGTTGCTGTTCAGGAATATGCTAAATATTGCACTTTCATCCATGTTGTTGAAGAGCTTGAGGGCTTGGTTGTACAACATCTCTTTGAACTTTCCAAAGCTAATCTGGCTGGTACAGGTTTGCATTTCATGTTATCTCCTTCATGGTTGCTGCCACTGACAAGTCTTTAGGTTACAAGATGTGCAAACATATCTCAAAAGCATTGACGTGCTGCTCTGCTGTAATTCGCACAGCACTGGATTGCTACAATAAAATAAACTCACACCCCACCAAAAGCCACCCCACCCCAAACTCGACTACTCCAACATTGTTAGCTATAGTACACTTGGAGAATTTTCCCTCCTCAAAATCTCTCATGCTGATGTGCTTATGAAACCCTGGGCTCAACCTGCCAACCATGAAATGTCGATGAAATATTTCAAGGTCTTACAGTCAAAAGAAGAAATCATTTGCCTAAATGTTGAGGTCCATTTACTTGCTGCTTGGGTTGATCATGATGAGAAGCAGATTGCAGCAGCTGAGGAAATTTTTTGGAATGCTGGCTCTGATGGACTTGCTGCAGGGATACAACTGTTATATGCTAAGCGACATCATGTGAATAACATCCATTGCCAAGTCCTTCACAAGACTTACAAGTTGGACGGGTACAGTGGTCAGATGCCTGAGGGTAGGCTACAAGAGGAAGGCAGCCAAGCTGACAACAGGGACAAGGAGGAGGAGGAGGAGGAGGATGAAGAGGAGGATGTTACTGATGTGATTAATCTTATAGACTGCCTGGAGCACATTAACTAGCATGTATTGTAACTCTATCCAACAAAGGTACATCACACTCATGCACAAGACAGACACAAACTGATGGATTGCACACAATGTTGAAGGTGCTGGAACCTCAAGCAACTTCAAATGCTTGGGAATTCCATCTGGGTTCAAACTGCTGTTATGATTTCCCTTCTTTTCTCTCCATCCTATTGGCTTACTTATCGTATGATCTCTTTCCTTTTCCTCATTGGACTACATATGACTCCACCTTCTCATTACCGAATCCGTTCGTACAGCATTGACTGCACATAGCTGTGTATGCAGCATTGCTTGTCCTTACTAGGTAGTTCTTAGCCTGGTCTGTGCACTTTTCATTCCAGTATTTAAATGCATGTATTTTACCATATCCTTTAGTCTTATCCACTTGTTTTCCTCTCGCCTTAGGCTTGAGCGTGAATTAAGGATACCGCTCCCTCCTCTATTCTCATCTACTCGCTTTGAGCTTGATGATTAGCTTTAAAGCCTTGAACACTGGTTAAACTTGTTGTCTTGCCCTCGAGCATCACAACTCTAAGTCTAGGTCGTTACAACTGCAACACTTGATTCACTGATAGTTATGTTACAGTGACAGCACATGGTTCTCAAACCATCGCCTCACCACTGTAGTTCACTTGTTTGAATGCTAGGTGTTTCTTTTCATCTTTTTGAACATGCTAACAACATTCACTTCTTGAAGCTGCACTGGCAACCCTAGTTTCAAACCTGGATGAATTGTACTAGTGTGATGAACTGCATTCCCCCATTCTTATCTTATAACATGACCCTACTTAGCAAACCCATCCAATACATCTACACATGCTTATAACGATCACTGCCATTTTTGAGTCCCAGCCATGTCGTGCACTTATCAGAACTGTTCCCACTTCAAAACCTGTCTTGATTACTTGGATTCATGCCAGGAGCCTGTAAGTACATTCTAGCAACATTCTAGCAGTTAAACACAAGTATTTTAGAAGGCATATGTAGAGATCAACTTGAAGATGACTACCTCCTTCAATTTTGAAAAGCTGCAAGGGTTGCTTGGTGCTCTCCCTGCTGCAAATCTGTCGATCACATTGTTCCATGGAATCAATAACACACTGGAACAAGTGTGTGTACAACACATCAACAATGTTTTTGTGACAGATTACTTGCCAGCACTTTGTTGAATGCATGTTCAAATGGAGTTCAGTTGAACTTCCTCCCTTGATGGCAAAAAGTATGTCTGACATTCACTCAAGGCAGTTCAGTGTGTGAATTAGAATTGAACAAGACTTTATTTTGATGAGAGCATTTCTACTGGCCATGCAAGCAGTAGCTCACCCTTTCTCTTCCCAGATCCCCTGATGCACTCAACTCCCACCAGCACTCTTTTACCCCGTTGTGAACTCTCTATCAGCAATGCCTCATTCTCCACATGACTTTCAACAACTCTGAGTCATTTGTCCTTCCTAAGTGACATTTCGACCTTGACTTCCAACATGCCTTCTACACAGCTTGTCAACAATTCTTTCTACTTCGTTTCAGACCATCACTGATCTGTCAACTTGTCCATCATAAGCCCTCCTTCACCATCCCCTTTAAGTCTTCAAGAAACGTGACTGTTAGGGACCATTACTGAGAAGAAACTCCATTGTCCCCTACCATCAGGATGCTTGCAGATGGCATTATGGTGACTCATTCTGGCCACATTTCTGGGCCCACAAAATGGACTGGAAATTTTGTAATATCATTGCCTGAAATATGTGATGACAAGAGTGACTGCGCATCCCCCATTTCCATTAGCTCCAGTTCCAGCCCAGGAACTCTGAGTTCCAAGAACTATGACTCCATCCCTGAATCACCAACTGTATCCCAATATCCTCGCCAAATGAAAAAGGCCCCAGCCTAGGCTTTGATTCTGGTGGCAAAGCCTCAGACAACTGGTTCTAGCCCAGGAACTTTGAATCCCAAGGTCCATGCCAGTGACTCCATCCTTGGATCACCAACTATATGCCAATTGCCTTGCCAAATAAGAAAGGCTCTGGTCTTTGTTCTGGTAAAGACTCGGACAACTGCCAGTTCTAGCCTAGGAACTTTGAATCCCAAGGACCATGACTTCATCCCTGAATTGCCAACTATACAAAAACCATCTAGCCAAATGAGAAAGGCTCCACCCTTTGTTCTGGCAAAGACAAAGTTCACCACTCAGACACCACCAGCACAGCCTGGAGCACATAAGGATAAGGTTGCCAAAGAAAAAAATATCACAACTGAGGATGTCCAAATCCTGTTATGATACGGATGTTGCATGTCTTTTTCTTTCCTTTTTCACCTTTGACTCGTCTTGACTCATATGCCTGCCTGCCCTAGACTCTTATTGGTGACGCATTCTTTCCTCCGCAGGCCTGTTGCTGCGCACCCACATTTGTTTCCTTCTCCATCATCATACAATTCTCACCCTATTTCTCATTGGTTCCTCACGTCATACAATTCCCCTCTTCTCTTCTTATTCGTTCCACTTTCCTAACTCATCGTTGTACCATACACAGACTTGGTCTGTGCACCATTCCCAACCCTATATAAAGAGTAGTAGCTGTACTTGTATTTCCCTAAGCTAGTTCTACACAATTCACCATTGCTTGACACTAGTCCAGACCTAGGGTTAGGTCTGAGTATCCCTTTGCTTAGCGTTGTCAGGGTTGACTTCACTCTCACTTCATCATTACTCTTTGCACACGGTTGCGCCATTTGTCTCAGACCACTGTCCGCGCATGTTTGCACTGTTCCAACTAGTTCACGCTTGGTAGCATAACAAAAGAACTAGCTTCTCCATCAGCCCCAGCTATCTTGCTGTCGGGCCCACCCACCATCTACTACGTCCTCCTTCGACATCTCTTGGGAAGATCGCCAACGCGCTAAGCGTGCCGCCACTCACTGCATAGCAGGAGAGGCTATTGAGAATCCCCTTCTCGCCCCTCGCTGCAAGACTCCCACGCCACTCTCGACCCCCACCATCGCTGCTCTCCCTCTCACCACTTCCTCTTCTTCACAGGCTCCCCCTCCACCTTCCAGCAGCATCCCCACAGGTTCAGATTGGATAATCAGAGATCTTACTCTGATACCAACCCCTGTTGCCTCTCCAAATCGCCTCCCATCATTCACAGGACTTCACATCTCGATCCCACCACTGATCCCACCACTGTCCCCCCCTGACAGCTCTTCGTCTGCCACTACCCCTATAGCCAACCCATGACCCACTGAGTACAAGGCAGGGTTGCCTTCTGACTTCTCCGGCATGCCCGAGGACACCCACCGATGGATACTAGCGATGGAATCCTACTTCCATCTGAACACCAACATCTATTAGGATGGTAACCTTATGGCATTGATAACGCTCAACAAGATGAGCAAAGGTGATGGTGCCAACTTCACTGAAGGTTGGTATAACAAGATAAACAAAGCGAAGGCTGGAGTGTCAGTGCACTTTGCAGCAATGAAAGAGGACTTCCTAACGATGTTTTATCCTGCTGACATGAAGACGCAGGCAAAACAGACACTTGCTAAGCTCAGGATGAGCAAGGACCCTAAGGATACTGGGTCGTTTAGTTCCTACATGCAGAAATTCAAAACTGCGGCTGGAAAATCAGGCTTCAAGGCGGACAACTATGCCTTAGTAGAATTGTTCATCACGGGTCTTGATCTGAAGATCTCGACCATGGTCATATCACAAGCAGTAGTACCTGAGACACTAACCACTTGGATTAAGGATGCCTCTAAGTTCCATGGGCACCTTCTTCACATCTGGGGCCTGGGGAGTGGACGTAGAGATGATGGCAATGTGTCTCGAAAGTTCCCCCAGGATCCCTATGCCATGGATGTTGACACAGTACGACTCTCTCCAATCAAACAAGCTTGGCACATCAGGAAAAATAGGTGCTTCGTATGCCATAAGCAGGGGTGTTCTACCAGGAATCACCCATGATCTGGTGGAGGAAGGCCTCCGAAACAACAGTACACCCCATGACCGGGAAAAGCACAAGTCCACGTCGCAGAGGTTCCTATGCCTCCACCATACATTCCAAATGCCACAGGATCAAATTCCCAGCTTGCTCAATACATCAAGAAGCTGAAAGCCCAAGGGAAATCACATAAAGAAGTACTCCATATACTCAAGGCTTGCTTCAATAAAGACGAAGGAGAGGTGATGGAGCCTGAAGAAGAACAGGTCTCCACCCTCAACACCAAGGTTCAGGCAGCAGAAGCTCCTGAACAGGATTTTTAGTCAGGAGGAAAGACAAGTCGACATCTTCCCCTCCTTCTCATAGACTTGCTCATGTAACTGTAAAAAGTACTCAGGCCAAATCCCTACTCATTGCCATTTCTCTCTTGAGGCCTGAGGGAGCAGTCTTCATTGACACCACTGCTCTCATTGACTGTGGAGCAACCAGAAACTTTGTGGATAGAGACCACGCCAAGCGGAACAGATACCTGCTTATAAAACTGAAGACTCCAATACGAGCCTACAATGTGGATAGCTCACCAAACCAGGCTGGGATCATTTGACACAAGACCTGCCTTACCATCAGGATCACAGGGATGACGGAGGAATGGGAATTCCTCGTCCTCAACTGTGGAAAAGAAAATATAATCCTTGGAATGCCATGGCTCCAAGAAATCAACCCAAAGATCAATTGGGCAACTGGAAAAGTGACCATACCTTCCCTTCCAGCTTACAACCCTATTCCCATGCAACAAGCTCGCCAATACACCTTCGCTTGTCTACAAAAACTCCATGACTCCTTGCCGATTCAACAGGCCAAAAAGATAGCCACCGCCAGGAGGAAGGTCGCTACACCGGATGAAACCTGGTACCTCTTATGATATCTTGGCTTGGACCCTGATAGCAAGGTTGCACAATGGTGGGAAGAGCATTACACCCCTTTGCCACCCTCCATTCATGTGCGGAAGATGACAATCACTACCAAAATTGCCCAACACTTTGCCCAGCCTGAAATAAAACTCCCTCCTCAGTACAAGTCGTTCGCCGACATCTTTGCTGAATCCAAGGACAGTGTACTACCCCCGTCTAGACCCTTTGACCATGCCATCGAACTCGGACCGGAGTTCATTCCCAAGATTGCTAAAACCTACCCGCTTAACCCCGCTGAACAGAAGGCATGTAAGGATTTTGTTGATGAACATCTGAAGAGTAGAAAGATCTCCCCTTCGAAATCCCCACAAGCATCCCCTTTCTTTCTCGTATCAAAGAAAGATGGCTCCCTCTGACCATGTCAGGACTACCAATACCTGAACTCCCACACTGTGAAGAATGCCTACCCCCTCTCTCACATCCAGGATCTCACCAACAAACTACAAGGATCCAACATTTTCACTAAGTTTGACGTTCGCTGGGGGTACAACAATGTTCTCATCAAGCTGGAAGACTGTTGGAAAGCCACCTTCATCACCCCTTTTGGACTCTTTGAACTGAACATTATGTTCTTCAGACTGTGTGGCTCTCCCCCCACCTTCCAGGCCCTTATGAATCACATCTTCACTGACTGCATTGCCAAGGGATGGCTGATCATATACATGGACAACATCCTAATCCACTCCTCGAACCAGCGCAATCATGACGAGCAAATGGCTAAGGTCCTGGAATGACTTTGGGACAATAATATGCATCTCAAGCTCTTGAAATGTACCTTCAGTGCCAGGGAAGTTGAATATTTGGGAATGATCCTCTTGGAAGACTGTATGGCTCTTATGAATGGCAACCCCCCAAATCCGTCAAAGCAGTCCGATCCTTCATCAGATTCTGTAACTTCTACCAGAAGTTCATCCCCGACTTCTCCCTCATCACTTGCCCTCTCCATGATCTGATGAAGAAGGCTGCCACCTGGGAGTGGACCAACAAATGATGCAACACTGCTTTCAGTCTACTCAAGGCCGCCTTCCTGAAGAAGCCTATCCTCACCCTACCTGATGTCACCAAACCCTTCACCGTCATGACCGACACCTTCCTCACCACGTCTGGTGGTGTTCTTATGCAAGCCGATGGCAATGGGGATCTCCATCCCTGTGCCTACTTCTCCCGAGCCTTCTCCCCAGCAGAATGGAACTATGACATCTACGATCATGAGCTTCTTGCTGTGATGCACACCCTCAAGGAGTGGCATCAATACCTCTGTGGCACCGGCCACCCCATTACCATGCTCACTGATCACAAGAACCTTATGTTCTTCCATTCCCCCCAGAAGCTCTCCCACAGGCAAGCCTGCTGGAGGATGTATCTCCAGGACTTCAACCTCACCTTCTCTCACCTCCCCGGCACTGCTATGGGTCCGGTGGATGCCCTATCCTGGAAAGATGACATAGATTTTTCATGCGACAACACTGACATCACTCTTCTCCCGGATGACCTTTTTGTCTGTGCCCTTGATGCAGACATCCTTCATGACCTCCACGTCTCCTCTGCCTCTGACCCCATGGTCGAGTGTGCCCTCCAAGCCATGATGGCTGAGCAAACCCCTATCCAGCGGGACTCCCCCACTGACTGGTCTTTCCATGATGATCGCCTTTACTACAAGGCTTGTCTCTACGTTCCCAAACCCAGCTGTCTTCCTCTCGTCTGTCACACCCACAAATCTGCCCATGGCAGCCATGGTGGCATGTTCCACACTCAGAACCTCCTCACCCAGGACTATTGGTGGCCCAGGATGAACACTTTTGTCCATCACTTTGTTGGTGGCTGTGCCGTCTGCCAGTCCACCAAGGTGAACACTCACCCCACCGTTCCCCCTCTTACCCTGCTTGCCTCCTCTGCAACTCACCCTTTCCAGCAGATCTCCATGGACCTCATCACCTCCCTGTCCTTGTCTGTGGGTTTTGACTCTGTTATGGTTGTGGTTGACCATGGGCTTATGAAGGGGGTAATTTACATTCCCTGCTCCAAAAACATTGACACTGCCAGAGTGGCTGCCCTCTTTTTCAAACATGTGTTCCCCAGATTCGGTCTTCACAACCACTGCATCTCTAATTGAGGTCCCCAATTTGCATCTGCCTTTGCCCACGAACTTGCCAGACTGTTTAAATACAACCTCACCCTCTTGTCCGCCTACCATCCTCAGACTGATGGCGAAACTGAACACGTCAATCAGGAACTTGAAACTTACCTTCGCATCTTCTGCGCTGGGAACCAACACTCTTGGTCCTCACTCCTCCCCATGGCAGAGTTCTCCCACAACTCCGCCATCCACTCCTCTACCAGCAAATTCCCATTCTCCCTGATGATGGGTTTTGAACCCCACTCCTATCCACCAATTGGTAAACCCTTTGTCCCAGCCCTTGAGAAATGCCTCGCCACCCTCACAGAAGCTCGCTTGGAAGCTTCCACCACCCATGAAAAAGCCAAACATGTCATGAAGGAATGTGTCACCTCTCATTTCATGCCTTGGAAGGTCGGAGATAAGGTGTGGTTGGAAGGAAAGAACCTTTGCCTCAACTATCCCTCCAAGAAGCTCAGACCCAAATGAGAGGGTCCTTTCAAAATCGAGCAAGTCCTCTCCCCTGTCTTGTACCACCTTCGCCTCCCCACTACATGGAAGATCCATAATGTCTTCCATACTTCCCTCTTATCATCCTATCACGAAACTGCTGAACACGGCCCAAACTTCTTAGAACCTCCCCCTGATCTAGTTGATGGCAAAGAGGAGTACAAAATCGCCAAAATCCTTGCCCATCACAGATCCAAAACATGGCAGCAATACCTTATCTCATGGAAGGGCTACTCGGCCACCAAAAACACCTGGGAAACTGAGGCAAATCTCACACATGTGCAGCACATTTTAAAGGAGTACTAGGAACGAAACTCCCCCAACTAAAACATGCAGTTCTCCCTTGACTTCTCCACCGCCAAAATGCTCTTTGTCATCGCCACCACCTTTCTCTACTATCTGTTCTGCCTCGCCCCTCCCATTCGACCTGTTATTCTCTGTGTCACCAACATGGAGATTGCTCTTATTCTGCCTACATCCGTCCACACCCCCACCTATCACTACGAATCTGCCCAAGCTGACTCCTGGGTGACCACTGACATGTGGGACAACAATCAAAGTGGAGATTGGAGTTGACTATGCCACTTCAAATGGCCCATTTATATTCTACTCCCTTGTCGCCCTTCTCTCCCACCACTACCGCTGCCCACTCCACCATGCCCCCCACTCGCACTCGTGACCACCGTCGCCAAGCCGTACTTACCCCTCACTCCCATCTCCTTCCCCAACACATCTGTTTTGCATTCCACACCTCTATTCTTGGAGACCAATTCTTTATGTATGCCTTAAAAGATTCCGAGCCCTTCATTTGTAACCCCTCCCTGGGTGACCTCCTAATCATCTACTGTCATCTCCTCACCCAGGACATTCTTCACCAACACTGCCCTCTGCCGCCCACCATGTTTGTTGCTCTCCAGACCATCCTGTCTGTCAAAGCTCGCCACACCCTTCTGGAACTCCTCCATTGCAATGGACTCTCCAATGCTGTAGACACCCTCTGTCCCGACTCGGTTTGACCCATCCTCGTTCCTCTCATCCACTCCCTTACCCTGGAACAATGATGGATTTACTTTGTCCAGGACCCTGTTGACTCTGTTCCTTATGGAACCTGTCGAACGGATCACGTTCTCCCAGGAACAGTCCTACCCCTTACTCAATGGCAGTCATATCTCCGTCCCATCCTTTGAACCCTCTCCCTCTCCCATTGCTGCCGCTGTGGAAGTCCCTCCTATGGACCAGTTCCCCTCTCCCATCCTCCCCACCAAAGAGTGACCACCCACTCCCTCCCCTTTCCTGTGCTGACCTCGCCGATCTTCCTCTGGAGCCAAGGTGTTTCTCACCACAAAGGGTAAAGAGATCGCTCAACAGGTGGTCCAATCCTCTCATCCCCTTGCCATGACCCCTTCCTCCTCTACTCTTGTCCAATTGGAGTCGCCTGACAAAGATTTCTGACTGGGTTTCAAGGACACCCTCCATCTGGTTAGTAAAGGTGCTTGAGGTTAAGCACCTGGGTAGTGACGGGGTAATGTTACAATATGGATGTGGTGTGTCTTTTTCTTTCCTTTTTCGCCTTTGACTCGTCTTGACTCATATGCCTGCCTGCCCTAGACTCTTATTGGTGATGCGTCCTTTCCTCTGCAGGCCTGTTGCTGTGCACCCATGTTTGCTTTCTTCTCCGTCATCATACAATTCTCACCCCATTTCTCATTGGTTCCTCACGTCATACAATTCCCCTCTTCTTTTCTCATTCATTCCACTTTCCTAACTTGTTGTTGTACCATACACAGACTTGGTCTATGCACCATTCCCAACCCTATATAAAGGGTAGTAGCTGTACTTGTATTTCCCTAAGCTAGTTCTATGCAATTCACCATTGCTTGACACTAGTCCAGACCTAGGGTTAGGTCTGAGTATCCCTTTGCTCAGTGTTGTCAGGGTTGACTTCGCTCTCACTTCATTGTTACTCTTCGCACATGGTTGCGCTGTTTGTCTCAGACCGCTATCTGCGCATGTTTGCGCCGTTCCAACTAGTTCACACTCGATAGCATAACAGATCCCAGCACTCATGTTGCCACAGTCAGCACTGGGTGCTGACCACCCCTGCTGCCAGCTTGATGAAGAAAACTCCTCAGGTTGCCGCCAATCCAAGCAATCACCATGGATGATGTCGAGGCAGCTAGGGCACACTCGGGCTCTGTTCCATGTATCAAGAAAACTTGGATGGTTGATTCAGAACCTCCCACTCCAGTGCCAGACTCCTCTATTTCCCATCAAAACACACTCACTCAAACATGTAAACTGATGCCATGTACCAAAACATATGCCACCATGGATTCCAATTCAGCTGCTAGTGTGCGTCACACTAGCAATGTACAAATCCAAACATGCTTGCATGGCCATGATGATGGACTTGCTGTGACAAACAATTTCTATCTCATGGCAATGGATCCATTTGCTGCTGACCATAACCAAACTAGGGATGCTGGGTATGATCACATCACATCTGAAATCAACAATTTGCTTGCAGGGCATCAAGTTGGCTCTACCACACTTGACAAAATTTGGATGGGCATTTATCAAGCTTATGGATATGAGCTGGAGTATTGGATGGCATCCCTGAAGATTTATTTGGTCCTATCCTTCAAATTATAACCATGGCAACCAAGGATCATTGTAAGACAGTGGTAAATCATATTTTTTGCCTCCAAGATGATATAATGATTACCCAACCCAAGTAGGGGTAGCTTAGACTGATCCTGTTGGGCAACATTTTTTTCTTTGTTTGTATCACCTGTTTCTCAGCTCATTTCCTAGGTCCCTACTGTATATAAAGTGGTATGAAAATTTTACCTCCCAAAACCATAGGTTTCAATAGTGTGAACCAGGACCACCAATGGTAAGTATGTGTGTGCTAAACAGACAAAGTTTCAAAGGAATGAGTGGTGCAAATAACATGTTGCCCTTGCAAAGGACCTCATGGGCACACATCAATCATTCACCAAAGATGCAGTTGGCCTTTTGAAAAAAACATGGATGGTACTTTCTTTTCTTGCTATTCATAAAATCTATTCACTCTCAGATTACTAGAACACTTAAGTGGACAAAGATGCAGTTGTTCCTTAACTTCACACTGTGTGAGCATTGACATGTAAATCCTTGGAATGCCTTTTTGAAGGAGAAGTTGTGTAAAGCCAACTCAGGCCATGAAAGGGGGGGTTGTTTCAAGCTTCCTGCCTTTGTGGCAAGATTCAAGACTGAACTATTGGCCAAGTATTGGAAGCTCACCCCCATCCAGAAGCAAGGCCTGATAGCCAAAGTGCAAGCAGCTCATGAAGCAAAGGTTCCACCTGCCTGTGCTAACCCTAAAGCTGTTAACCAAGCCATCATGGCTGTATTTTTGAAAATGGATCAGGAGGTTCATCTGCTATCTTTTTTTTAATGTTGTGTACACTGACAGAAAGATGCCAGTGGACGGCTCTCTGTACCAAGACTGGTATGGAGGGCTTCTTCATTGCTGTCCAAGAAACTGTCAAAAATCATGCTGAGCCAAAGGTTTTTTTCACCAAGAAAGCCAAAAAATTTGTCTGCATGATCCTTGACATTGAACCACTCAGCACTTAGACTTGAATCTTGGGTTGTTAGTGGAATCAGTAAGTATTCCACTCACCTATTTCTTATTGCTGACTATTGGATATGTTAGATATTCCTGCCATTGCAAATTGACAATGTCCATTTAACTGCATCATAAGTGACTGTTGCACTATCATCCAAGATGAACTCAGTAAGTTTTTGTTGCGTTCAATGTGTTGTTCTAACCTAAACTATAATATCTATCTTACATTAGGTGACATCTTGACAGAATGCAGGGTTAGAAAGAAAGTTAAGATGAACTACACAAATTATGAGCTACAGATTGTTGAATGTTATAGTGTTGCTTTTACTGGATGGCCAGTGTCTGGATGTGTGCAAAACCCAGCAAAGGTTAGTGGTAGGCAAGAAGTCAAGAAGTTGCTTACTGCCTTGCAATTGGAGACATGCAAATGGGTAAAACTCACAGACAAGCAACTCACTGCCCAGACTGCTCAGAACAAGGCATGGCAGGCAGTGGGTGAGAAGGTTTATCAGCCACGATGTATTCATGGTAGTAACTCAGGAACCACATTGAAGGAGACTATAGATAGCAGTGATGACTCAGACTCAGAAGATGAGGAGGTTTGATAAGGGGTTTTCATAGAAAAAGGTCATGGTTCTATGCAGTACAGTTGGTTGATAGGCAGGGCTAAGTGGATGTAGGTGAACATATCCAGATCATAATACTAGAGAAATGTTGATAGACACTGTCAACAACTTCTACAAATAATTTTCACTTAGCTTCCATATGGTCTTTGTGAATCCAGGTGAGGGATGCTACAGATGTCCATGTAAAACCACTAGCAGACATCACTGTCATCTTGATGCAGCCAGATAATAAGCACATTTTCCTAGCCATGTTGTCAAAGGGTTAGAGAGTCAGTAAGCTGCTGCTTGGTGTGAGTGCATGTACACAAGGGTAAACATATTGTAATACTGTGCATGGACCATGGCAACTGGGACTGTGACAATTTGAATCATGTCAGCCCATGGGAGCACATCCATTGACCATTGACCATTCGTAGAGGTTGAGAATGGAGGGAAAAGGATTCTGGAGAGCCCAGGTGCTATGTTGCTTGCCATTGAGAGCAACATTGTTGTGGCATGACACCTACCTTGAGGTTAAAACTCTGCTGACATGTCAAAGGTTATATTTCGCAGCTTCCTGGAGCCCAGCAGCTGATCAGCTGTTGAATTGAACATATGTTAGCAGCATATATCACACTAGAAGAGTATAAAAACATATGTTAAGTGAAAACAGCATGAAAAAAAAGTACCAAGAAATGAAGGAGTAACAAGCTAGATGTGCTTGTCGTTGTCAGGGGTGGTGGGCACAGCATCAGGGTGGCAGAGTAGTGTAAGTGAGCAGCAGGGGAGACATGTGGCAAACATGGCAAGCCAATATGGATATGGCTGACACATCCTGTGATAAGTTAATCTTGTCTCATCTTATCAGATCTAACTAACCATGTTAGGTACCCTACCAAGGGATTGCTGAGTGCTGTGTATATTGCTGTAGCACTGTACAACACAGTAACCCTGCTAACTAGTGAGGAAGTCAGGTCATATGATTATTACTAATATGTGATGTTAATAGTGACACACAGGTGCTTGCATGAGCTTCTTCTTGTCAAAGTATCCATTCTTGGACCTAAATACCTAGAAAACTAGTTCATCGGTGGCCCCTTGCATGCTCCCCACACCAGAGCATACCACATACACCCTCCTCCACATCCACTGTCTCCACATTGTAAGAATGATAAGTAGTATGGAAAGCAAGTAAGACTTGTACCAGGGGTTCTAAGAAGGGAAGAAGAGAGGAGTTGCTCAATCCTATCTTGAGTATGAATAAGAGAGTCTGGAGTGTGGGGAAACATGGATCAGACATCCAGAATGGAAGTGGAAAACACAGAACCAGAACTGGAACTGGATGCAGAAGATGACAAAGATAGAGGAAAAGGAAGAAAGAGATGACTCAGAGACAATCCTGCACATGGGCAGGAGACCTTCAGACTGCAAGAAGATGTATATTTGTCCCTAAGACAAAGGCTTTTTAAGTCCTTGGACTATACAGCATGTATTGGAAATACTAGAGAAAACTTCCAGGGCCCCTGTCATCCCTGTCAGAAGCAATGGAAAATAAAGAGGGGTGCCTCTATGATATGGCAGTGACAGTGGTGCAAGCCTAGAGCCTCAGTGTGCAATGTCTGAACACAAATGGTACAGTAAGGTTTGGAGGACCAGACATTGATGCATTGAATGGAAATGGAATGGACTGACATGGATTGGAATGGATTGGACACAGATTGACATGGATGAATGTGGAATGATGACTTGGAAAGCTGTTTCAGAAGGGTTTGCAACCATAGAGAGTGATGAACTCCTATGATATTCAGTACCTCCAAAGCTGAACACAAGGCCCAGCTACTAATCAGCAAACTAGCCATGTGTATTCCAGGATTTCCAGGATTCCAGCCACTTCCAGAGCTTTTCCAGAGCTTGCCAGACTTTCCAGACTTTCTAGACTTCTAGAGTCTGAGTATCAAATAATTAATATTCTTGTAATGTATTATCAACTACTTTTCCCACACATTCTGATTTTCCCACACATTATCGAATCACTAACACTTTGGTTTGGTACACTTTTGATACACTTTTGGTACACTCTCACTACACTTTTTTGGTACACTTTTGGTACACTTTGACTACACTTTTGGTACACTCTGACTGCACTTTTTAGTCCACTTTTGGTACACTCTGACTACACTTTTTTAGTACACTTTTGGTACACTTTTGGTACACTTTTGGTACATTTGACTACACTTTTCTGGTACACTTTTGGTACACTTTGACTACACTTTTCTGGCACACTTTTGATACACTTTCAGTACATCTTTACTACACTTTTTTGGTACACTTTTGGTACACTTTGTTACTTTTGTACACTTTTGGCACTTTTGATACACTTTTGGTATACTTTGACTCTTTGATACACTTTTGATACACTTTTGGTACACTTTTAGTACACTTTGACTGCACTTTTTTGGGACACTTTTGATATACTTTTTCTAGACTTTTATTAACATTTGATTAGAAATAAAAATATATCAAAAATATATAGTTAAAATTGTATCAAAAGTGTGCCAAGAGTGCACCAAAAGGTGTAGTCAAAGTGTACCAAAAAGTGTAGTCAAGGTGTACCAAAAAGTGTTGTCAAAATATGTCAAAAGTATACCAAAAAGTATGGTCAAAATGTGCCAAAAGTGTACCAAAAAGGAGTAGTCAAAGTATAGAAAAAGTGTAGAAAAAGTGTAGCAAAAGTGTAGCAAGTGTTGACAAAAATATATTGGAACTTAGTAAAATTTGAATACACTTGTAAAATTTGAATACACTTGTAAAATGGTTTTCTCTTTCTCTTTCTCTTTATCCTTTTCCTACTCCTTTTCTTCTTTCTTAGTCTATTGCTGTTACTGGTATGTGATCTCATCTTCATCATTCTTCTTGGCTGGTTCCTGTTCTAACTTTATGATAGCCTGGACAAGTGTTTGAAATGCCTATGATATATCCTCCTCCTCTTTTTTTCTTGTTTTCCCTTTTGTATTAACAGCCTCAACAACCTTGGTAACATTCTTTACTCCCCTCCCTCAGAAAGCACCTTTTTTTTCCATAACCCCATGAAGGCTTGTACTATTACCACTAGTAGTATTATTATTGTGACCACAAGATGCTCTACCACCTTGTTTGCAATATCATCTAACATTGGATCATGTTTTTGAGCTATGCCAGTGGTAGTGACAGGAGTAGCTTGTACTTGATGATATGGTTTGAATTGACCACCTGGTGCTACTCCACAGTGTTCTTGCCATCTGCTGCTTGCCTGCAAAAACTAAGGAAGGATGTCCTCAGCCACACTTGTGGATAGGCTATTGGTGCTTAGACCATAAATCTGATTTTTAGTAGCCTTTGTGTGTCCTGCTTTTAAGGCATCCACATCTTCCATTTCTTCTATTTCTTCCAACTCCAAAACCTTATCAAATGAGCATCTAAATTTTCATTTCCATGCTGTTTGGATGTGGTGCAAAGGTTTGGCTATAAGGGCATAGTGAAAGTGGGAGTGACTGTAATGTGACATGATAGAAGAAAAATCTTCAGTGGTAAACATTTTATCAAAATTGACAAGTAGCAAGTCCTAATATAGTTGAATGGTTTCAGGGTCTTCAAAACAAATCTTGGCTGCATGGTGGGCAAAGGGATGAGCAATTACAAGATCTTGAATGAGAATATCACTGGTAATTGTATCTAAGCCATGAGGTATGAACTTGTCATGTCCAGTGAGGGCAGTAGTTTTGGAGCATTGGTGAAGAATAGTTAAGTGTTGCCCAAAAACCATGGATTGTGTTTGAATGTTGTAGTAAACCAGTGCTGTTAACTCAGTTCCTTTGCTAGAAGCACCACTCAATATTGCCACTCTCAAAAGAAGGGTTCTTTAAAGTGTGGCATAATCTTGTAGCTATTGTCATAGTTTGATCTGATTTCAAACAAACCCTCCTTCTTGCCTTCTAAGAAACCCATCAAAGGCAGCTTCATTTCTAATAGCTGCATGTACCAGACACATCCAGATTATTGAAACAAGTATTTCTGTGAATTTAAAAATAATTCATAAATCAATTGTCTATAGGATCTATATCTTACCTTGAATCAGATAGGAAGGAATAACATATTTTCTTGCATGTAGCATCATCTGCCAGGTCCATATAATTCACTCTGAGATTTAAGCCATCTAGGAGTTTCTTTTCCCAAATAAACACCAGATTCTTTTTCATATCTTGAAACATGGAACAGATGGCAGAAAATTTGATTATGGTCCCTTTATATTTCATGAATGTCCATCCATTGGTATCAATCCACCAAATATGAATTTGACCTATTGTATTATATGCAATTGCAAATGCTGTAAATGTCAGATTAGAAAAAAACATATATAATAGACTCAATCATACCTGTGTTGCAAGAATCTCAAGAAAGAAAAGGTTGAAAGATTTTTTTCAGTAAACCAAGTTCGTAGCATGTTACATGCTGCTATCTCATCCTGGCTTGCTTCAGAGACTCCTTGTGTCCTAATCTTTTTCAAAAAAATAAAATGCATACAATACTCTAGCATAGCAATTGTGCTTGTGACATTTTTTGGATCTTTGAAAGACCTTTTTTTATTCAAAGTCATACATAAGTGCCAGGCCAACTTCTGTAAAGTCCCTTAGTATCACATAGGAGTCATCCATTATGGACTTGGGCCAGGATGTTGTTTACATTTTCAAAGTAGATGATGGATTTGTTGGGTAACTTCTAACTGGTCCTTCTTGGTCCTCAATGGGTCATCCAATTTCATGGCCAATCCAGTGAGACCATCAAAGTCAAGTTACATGACATTATGCATTAGCATGGCTATTGGATGAACCACTGGCCTAATATAGGCTTTGATGGTATCTTTTAATGCATGCCTATGAAAGGGAGTATTAAATATGCCACTAAATTTGAATATTAATTATAAGTCAAAGTTGAAAAGTTAGTGGCAATCCTTACTATTTTGCTGGATCAGATGAGTTGATACATTGCAAGACTAGTGTATCTATTGTGTTCATGATATCCAATGCCTCATCAAAGTAGACCTTTACTGCATTATATAGCACTTTTAAGTTATCCTTGTTTCTTTGTGGCAAAGCAATAAGACTTTGAAGGTTTTTTACAGTTAGACTATATGGTCACCAATGAGTGCATTGAAGCCAAGGGCTTATAAAGCAATGATCTAAGTTGGCAGGTAAGACAGTACTTTCTAGGTCTTGGTCCAGGTTTGATAAAAAGGATTTCAACTCTTCATCATCCAATTTATCCATAGGATTATTTGATGTAGACTGGGGTTCTTCAATTACTCTCCAGAGAGTATGAAGCTTTCCTCAACCCCATGTTTTTAGGCTTTGAGCCTTGCATTTTCTTCAGCTCTTTGGATAAGATACAGTCCTGTGTTCCTTTGTGTGGTGCTCCCTCAACTTTTTATGCTTTGTTATGACCACAGGACATACTTCACAGGCAAAGGTAGCACATGAATAATGGATTGGGAACCTTGAGTCAAAGGCAGTTCTGATGCTACCCCAAGTCTAGTAATAGCAAGTTGGTACTAACTAAGACTGGCTAAATGCAGTAAACAGTGCATTATACTTGATTTTTAAATGTCCTTTCACTGCTGTGGATAAAATGGCCTCATCACATAGGTCACATATGAGAAATTTAAACTTGGTATTAAAGACCAAGTGAAGCTTGTGAAGATAGTTGCCATGGACCAATTGTGGCACAAAAGACTCTGCTGAAGAGTATATAATGTACATCAGTTTGGTAATCACTCAAACCAGCCTAAAATCCAACTCACCTAAAAAAGATTGCCTGCCATTTTCATTCTATTATAATTCCAATTCTGTAACTGGAGATACAATTAGTTGAAAGTCATTGACAATAACCTGAAATCTAACTCACCTGGAAAGGATTGCCCCCCCATTTCCATCCCATTATCATTCTGATTTCCAGGCTAGAAATATAGTCAATTGGAAAACATTCACAATAACCTGAAACACAATTCACCTGGGAAGGGCTGCCCCCTATTTCCATCCAATTATCATTCTGATTCCCTAGCTGAAGATATAGTCAGTTGGAAGTCATTCACAATAACCTGAAATCTAACTCATCTGGAAAGAGTTGCCCCCTATTTTCATCCTATTATCATTCTGATTCCCTGGCTGAAGATATAGTCAATTGGAAGTCATTCACATAACCTGAAATACAACTCACCTGGGAAGGGCTGCCCTTCACTTCCATTCCATCTTGATTCCAATTTTCCAACTGGAGACACAATGAGTTGGCAGTCACTCACAATAACCTGAGAACTGCAACCCACTTCCATCCCACTATTATCCTGGTTTTTTGACTAGACATATACAATTAGTTTGTAGTCACTCAAAATAGCCCATAATACAACTCACATTGGAAGAATTGTCAACTTCTTCCACCCCATCATTGTTCTGTTGCATAGACTGATGTGGCATCTCAAAGGGAAGACATTCACACAGGGTAGTTGAAGCTCATAGAGTAGATATTCAGTGGGATAGAACTGGACTAAGATATCTCTGTTGGAGGACAACTGAGGGAGTTACATCAAGTAGCTACCTCTATTTATATGAAAAATGGGGGCTGTGAAGGTCAGAAAATAAAGTACATGAGGCTTGCGCATGAGGCTTGTTTCAGCCAATACAACCAGTTTTCTCAGCTAAGAATTCATTACATTCCCCCTCCTAGTCTTTTTGGGGAAGACTACTCTTGTTGGGGAACGTCGGTAGGCATAGGAGGGGATAGATCATGGGCTAGGTGAAGCAGGATGATTAGTATAAGTATCATGATGAAGTTGAGGATGTGGGTACCCATGTTGGCATCAAGGTCACTATTCATGTCGAGCATCATGCCAGTGTCATCCATTGTAGTGGGATTATTGGTGAGCTTGAGTCTGGAGAGGTCTACCCACTAAGATAGATATGCTTACCTCACTGTCCACACCATCCTGTAAAAATAAGCCATTATCTCCCAACAGAGCAATGGTGATTTGCTTGTTGACCTTATTCCAATTTCCTATGTCCTATTCATACAAGCCCCCCCAAATAAGAAAATTAAAACTGAACATACATACAGGAAGCAGAAAAAATGTATGTCAAGTGGCTACAGGGGATGTGCCACTGGCAGGTGCAGTGGAATGCACCCCAATGGCCTCGAGGCAGTCCTGTAAAGGTGCTGGGGTGAAGAACCCTCAGCCTCGACCTGGCAAAGTGACCATGGAAGACCTTCTCCTTGTTATGCAATATGACCATGACAAGAAGTGGGCCAAGGTCGCCCTTCTGTGCACTCTCCTATGGTATGGAGATCAGACTAATGTATGGAACATCAAAGATGCCAAGCTAAAAGACATCATTCTCACCATGGTTGGGTACTTGTATCCATCCCTTGATGACAAGGACAATTTTTGCCAAATGAAGCATGGGGATTGTATTTATGATCTGGTACATATAGGTTATGGGTCACTTGACACCCGACAATGTGTGTGACTTATTGTGTGGGATCCATCAGGTGACTCGGTGTCTCAGTTGCTGGTGACACACCATTAGGAACATTGCGGCGAATTTGGTGCAAAAGCACCTCAATGAGAACTTGAAAGCATGCAGGGTTTGACTAAAGAAGATCTTGCTACCCACTTGCTGGAAAGTCGGTGGTTCACATATGAAGATTTTGATGTCAACCACTCCAAAGCCTTCCTGTCCCCCCTCCTTATTGCCCTTCTTGGTTCCACCCATCTGCAAGATATCATGGGATGGGTGGAAGTCCCTGGACTGGACCTCTATGAAGGATCTGTCAATGGGATCAGGGGGGTCCTTGCCCTCTGCACCATAGCGGTAAGTAAACTCTCACATGGAGTCCAGATTGCTTACCCTTTGCCCTGGCAGCTGGAATGTGTGCTTACATTGGCACAGGAAGGATGGCTTGACACTATTGCTGACAAGGAACCTGAGGTGCAAGCAACTGCAGCCACAGGACATAAAGCTGTCAACACCAATCCCATCCAAGGCATGAGGATAAACTGCAAGCAACCTTTTACTCTGAACCTGTAGCAACCTAGACAGAGTTGTAATGCTCAAGGGCAAGACAACATATACCAAACCTATCTGATATACAGCAGGTACCAGTGTTCAAGACTTTAAGGTTGATTGTTAGACCTAACATGAGTAGATGAGGGGATAGGGAGCAGTACCCTTAATTCAGATCCAAGTTCAAAGACGAGGAAAAAACAAATGGATAAGACTGAGGTGTAATCATAATGTACATGGGTTACTGTGGACTATCTAGCACAGACCAAGCTATGTGCTACCATGTAAGGACTGGTAAGGCTGTGTATGTAGCTATGCGCATCAAGGCTATGTTGATATAATTGGTTAAGAGAAAGGTGGAACGATGATAGAGTGAATGAGAAAAAGTAATAGAATCATATGATGGTTAAGCCAATAGGATTATGAGAAAATGAAGGAATCATAACAGAACCAGGCCACAGGAAAGTTGAGCACCAAGGCCAGTGCGTTTTCCCACCAAAATTGGGGTAGTCAAACAATGTCATACTACAAGTCTATTTATTACAAGCCAGGACATTGAGGTACTAGAGGACATTGTTTCCAGGGCTGATAAGTACTGTGACCTGGGCACTCATTGTGATGATGATGCCCTGGTGGCCTCTACAAACAAGCTCAACTCAAATGATCCTAGATAGAGCTTACATGTGTAGATGCCTGCTCACGAGTCAGACATTTAATGATGCTATTTTCCACAGAATGGACCACAAGCTCCAGTGAACTTGATTGAACCTTCAAGGTATTCTCATCATTTTCATTCATCATATAGCCTTTCTTTACTATGTGCACTCATTTTTCTCTGAGTCTCAGTCAGTCGCTCATCTTGCTTGCTGTTTCAATATCAATATCCTATCTCTCACATCACTCCTTCAAGTTTCAAGTCACTCCACCTTCACATATACCCCTTTTTTATTTCTCGTGTCCCTGGTTTGATCACACCAGTGCTGTGTTCTTGTTCAGTAGTAGTAGCCTAGGGTGCATATCCATTTTTTCAATTGCTTTTTGCATTGTACTCACCAGCCAATCATGTCAGTCATTTCATATGCTTTGTGGTAGTTTACAGGATGCTTTTAATACCATTTGATTGCTTTTCATCACTCAAAGATTTGAAAGCACATCTAAAGCCATAATAAAAGGAGGCAAAAATGCACAAAAAGACTGTTAAATAGTGGAAAAAAGGATAGAGATCTACTTTCCATGCTTTTGGCCAGTTTTACAAAAAAGTGTGTGAAAAGTAGTGAAAAGTGTGCGAAAGGAATGCCAAAAGATGCCAAAAGCAACCTGTGAATTTACTGATGAGATGCTAGTAGGATGAGTGATAAAGAAGCAGCAACCAACACATTTGAGCATGCCATTTTAAACACTTCCTTTATTGCAATACACATATAACTAAGACATTACAGCCACTGGTCAAGGCAGCAATAGTGATAGATAACCAATATCAAGCTTAAAGAGTAAAATGTTGCTTAGAGTGGTAAATGGCAATAATATACACATGGTGGCAGTGTGTGTGAACTTATTTAACCTTATATATAATGTTTAATTGTATATCTCTGCTTGTAGTGCCAAATAGTGCCAACTATCATTTGATATGATAAGGATTCTAGCTTTTAACACAAAAGCTCAAAAAGTGTTGCAATGACATTGCTGTTTTGAAATGGGCATATATCCACAGCCACTGGACCAAATCACATGACCCAATGACTGAGTTGTAGCCAAGAGCAGGTAATATCTTTGACTCCACCAAGCCTAAGTGATTAAATCAAGTGTGTTTGTGGTGCGCTTCATACACCATGTGAAGGTTAGGTATCACAACACTTTTTGAGCCCACTGTACATGAGTAGCTGTATATTGACTTTGCAGTTCAATTGCAACAGTGGCTTGCAGGAAGGAGTGGATGATGTACATAGCAGAAGTGAGATTTGGGCAAAAATCCTGAGCTGCATTTGACAGAAGAAGCCTTGGGTAGTCAGGGGTGCAAAGCTGCACATGCATTCTTGCAAAGCTGTGGTCATCAACATTGGACAACATGACAAGAGCAAGTGCTTCTTGAGCCTGTGAAACACATCAATCATATTAGAGAATGGTGTCCACTCAGTAATGGACTTCCCAAAGTACAGAGCACCATCAACAGGTGGACAGATACTTCATTTGCAGTCAAGTTGGAGGTGGATCTGTGCTGTGCCTGTTTCAATTCTCTACTGATGCCTATTGACACCATGCCAGAAGGGGTGGTTAGATGGAGATAAGCCAGTTCAAGAATTTTTGAGTATGGTTTGGAATTTCATCAGCAACTTTCCCTTGACCTCTGCATAATTGACCAAGATCTCTTGTTATGACAGATCAGGGAAGATGAGAAGCAAAGCATCATATATGGCAAACTCCCCATCTAAAAGCATGCTACACATATCAAAAATCAGTGCATGATGCTCAGTTAGTTTCATGCATATGGTCTAAGAAGCAAAGGATGATTGGAGCACCATTTGTAACAAGGCAAATGAAAGATGCTGCAATGGAGCACAGTAATGAGGTTGCAATTTTATTTATAGTCTGATGGAATGTTTTGTCAATCCCAATGCCAGTATGCACTCACTAAAGTTATAGGACTGGGTGTGAACAGACTTGGATGATTGATGGCAGCTAATCATAATCATGAACTTGTGGCTGTGATTGGTTTGGGGCAACTTTTGCAGATGGCAAAAATAATAATGGAGATTCAACTTGAAGTTGATTGTATTTGAAAATTTATAGATCTTGGGCTTTACATAAGAAATATACATGTGTTTGTTGTTAGAGTTGAAGGTTTTCACCAATGACTTTGAGCACCAACTACTAATATAGTGTATACATATCTGGGCAGATAGCTTGATAGACTCTGCACCAATGAGACATGAAGTTTGCTTAGTAAGCAAGAGTTTGTTTTGCAATGCTGGCTACCATCCCTACTAACTGAATGCTACCTTTCTCCATTCCACTACAAATGCCTCCAAGATATCCAGTGAATGTGTCCAAGCCACATCTCTAGACATTCATCTGACTAAATTATCTGATGGACTCCTAAGTGAAAAAAGGCCTATACATAATGGGTTTTGTTTCATCTTGTTTATACCTACACCTAACATTGTTACTCATGCATTGGTCAATGAATGGGTGATTTCCTATAAAACAGAGACTATCATGGGCTTGAAGTGCAGCTAGGGATCAGCAAGACAACCCAGCATTTTTGAAAGGTGAGCATGGTACCACTCCAACTAACAAGGAGAAAGTTGAGAACTGCAAAGGTAGGATTATCCTTCAAGTTAAATCACCAATTTTCTCTCTGGCATCCATGTGCTCATCTTACAGAGGACAATTTGAACCTGGAAAGCACAGCTCTGGCATGCATGTGTTGCAAATCTATTAGGTTCTGAATCTTGTCCTGCAATTGCAACAAATGAAGTCACACATGTCATGCCAACTTCTCCTATTAGGCACCTAACAAGTTACCAAGGAAGTGAGTCATATTCAAATTTGAATAATGGTCAATAATTGGAGCTCATAAACTCTTCCAGAATCTTCGCTTAGCATGACCTTGAGTCTGCCTTGTTGATCCAACACAGCATTGACTGTATCATCCATTCTCATTCCTCATTTTCCAAGATTCACATATGTATTTTCTGTCTGTTCAGCTTCACCCATAGTTTAATACCAGTTTTAATAGCATCCCCCAGCCCACCATCCTTGAACACAATTCTTGCCAACCTGCCTGCAAACCATGTTGAATTTTTCAGTCTGCTTGATGCCAAGTTTGAGAAGGTGGAATCATTCTATGCAAAGAGAGAAAAGGAGATGAGCAATGCACCAAGCAGATAAAGAAGGAGCTCAATGAAAACAGGATGCATCATAATCTGATGTCTCATGTCAGTGCATTTTCACTCTTGGATTCAGCAATCCTTTGCACAGGCAGACCCAAATGTGGCCCAATGAAGCACTTTTACCCCTTTTTCCTCATGGTTTCTAGGCATCAACATGAAATCTAAAGATGTTGATCAATTTACCATGAAAAGTGTAGTGACCTTAAAATCAGGGCAGAATGGTGAATAATTTCCTTGTGATACTGTGACCTCCAATTTGGGAAGGCACATGACTGACACATGCCACAGTGGTGATTACTCTCCAGTGAAAGGAAGCATTAAGGAAAAGTGAAGATAAAAAGGATCCTGACAAACTAAATGCTATGAGTCCTACAAACATGGCAGACTTTGGATTGTCTCACAAACACTTGACTAACTTCATGTGGCTCCTGTTTAGCATCCATAAGCATCTCCTGGACCCTCCAAGTCATGACCCTTATGAGTATCAGCATACAAAGTGTCATCTTGAAAAGGCTGCTACAGTGTCAAATCTGAAAGTGAGTCTGATATCTCCAACTTAGTCTGGGCACTCCTGTTTGAGTCCAGAGATCTTGATTAGTAGGTGTGCTTGGAGTCAACATTGAAGCTATAGGCCTTTACTTCAAAGCTTTGGACCTTTGTTCTCCTTGCTTACCCTTTCTTCTATATCCTTTGGGAATCACTCAGAGTGATACAAGCACATCTCTGCCCATCGGTATAAAGTCCCTTTGGTTTTCTCAAACTCTTCAGTTGTCTTGCACCTTCTCGGGCAGCAGCTGAGGTGAGCTCCATTTTATTTATAATAGTTCATTATCTCTAATTCATGTAGTGGGTATCTTTGCCCTTTACTTAGGTGCATATAGTTGTTTTGCACCTCCTTGGGCAGTAGCTGAGTGGGCATTTCTACCCTTTACTTAGCTTGACATATAAAGCAGTGCAGGTACATGAAGTGAAGGTTTGTCTTATAGGAATTGGCCATTGCAGAGATGGAATCTCTCATCCAACACAGCCAGTTTGTCTTCTCTGATTGCAGACATGATGCTAACATATGGTATGTATTATTTAATAGGGGCCTTGAGGCATTGAACAATTATAAGTAAGTCCTTTTCACATAGATCATTTATTACATATTGATGTTAATTGCTCATTCAACTTTTTTTGATCAATCAGCTTTTGATCATTGTTCACTCTGAAATCCTACTTTATTATTGCTTTTTCATGCAACAAAATTCTGACAAAGAATATTGTACTAGGGCTTACATGAAGGAAAATGTAAGCTGCATCATTGATCAATGATATTGCCATGCCCATACTTCTATGGGTGAAACCTTTCACCTTTGCCTTGGGGCCATGATTAGCATTGTCATGATGCTCAAGGAAATGAAAGATTTTTTTGTGCTGTGATTTGGTATGTTCCACTAGTGTGGGCTTCACATACTTGAGATACTTAGCTGACTCATGGACTGCATACCTACAGAATGTGGAGACAGAAAGAAAGCACTGAAACACATCCACATTGGACCATTCATAAAGACATACCATTTTAGAATATTCTGCTTTGGTGCATGCATGGTTAGGCCTTGGGCTTCCTGGGATTGCAGGAGGTGCTTGTCTTGCTATGCATCTCTTCCTAGACTCTTACTAGACTGATTATGAACTCCATTGGTAGCTGTTCAGGAACACATGCACAGCTTGCTCCCATCCTGGAATATCCTGCTTTATATCTACTCCATTTTCCTTCTACTAATACTGCTAGCATTACTCATTAGCACCAACATTGCTGTATGGGCCTGTGAAAGAATCAACTATGTCTTTATATCCAGTGTGTTTATATATAATCTCATTATCTTTGCACTTGATAATCCATTTAGAACTAAATTCAAGGTCATGGCTTGATTATCACATATCCACTGATTGGGCTTGGCAGCTTCCATTTTTCCTTCTTTGTGCCCTCTGTTATGCTTTCTCGCTTTCATTGTCTCAGATTGGCCCACTGCTACTATGGCCCTTGATTTGGCTTGGTCTCATACATCATGTTTAATCCAAGTCATGTATGTCTTCTACCTGTTGGTGGACAATCAAGAACATTACAAAGCTTGGGGCTAGTGGCATGTGAAAGCTTATGCCATCTTGAAATCTGAATGCTTTCTTAGTTCACCAATGAGTGAGGATTCTACTGCACTCAAAAATTGTAGGAGATGGAGCCCCTGTCTCCTGGAAACTGCCAAGGTAAGCAAGTAAACAAACATACACATTGTGTCTGAATGCTACATATATGACAAATGGGAACTTGAAGCAAAGTACATAAGGATATAAAAGCATACTTTAGTGATAGACCTGCTGCTCTCTATGAGTTCTAGTAGTATAGACTAAAGCTAGTACAATTGGCAAAATCAAAAACAAAAATGTTTTTGCTAGTAGGCTGAGCACTTGATGGGCCAGCTTGTGCCTCAGATGTTATGCCATTGAAATTAAAGGTAGAGGGGGGGAGCTAGGTGTTTATTAGTGCATACTATACATCATAACCACCAGGTGAGCAACTGTGTTGATACATTGACTTGAACTTCACAACAGGTGACATTGATATTATGTACCAGAAGGTAAGATGGAAGTCCTCAATCCTTAAGGGCCAACTCCATTCTGTCACCATTCATTCTACCACTGACTTAGATAACCATGCCCCCCAAGCATAGCACTTGATATGTTCAACTTGCCATAGTTGGTCCAAGATACAAACTCAGCCCCATAAAGATTCCTGGGCTGGAGGGTTACTTGGGGTGGAGTGTGCTGAGAGTTGACAGCATGACTAATCAAACTTCAACTGCTACAGGTCCAGAAACAATATGATTGTACTGGTCAGCAGCATTTTGCACTGATGCCTTATGCACAAACTGTGTGAAGAGCTCACAGATGAGGTCTTTGAATGTCCAATATTGGACTCATTGATCAAGGGATTCTATATTTTGATTGTACCATTGGGAGGCCATGTCCTCCAAGAACAGTCCAGTACAGAAGACATGATCATCTTTGTGATCAGGACCAGTGATTTTAAAGGTCCTGAAATACTTCAGTAATTGACTGATTCACACATCAAATTTCTTAAAATCATCTTAACTTTCATACTTCCCCAGCTTAGGCAGGCTTATACATAGCTTTTAACCTCAGGACCAACTGGGCCAGTTGCTTGACCAACCTGTTGACCAACCTGTTCCCTGATGCAGCCAATGTCTCATCTATAGGTGGCATGGTACCCTTTGTTTTAGAGGAAAGCAAGATAACTTCAGCTTTGGTCACAGCCTGATGGATAGAAAGTAGTTGCCTTCTTGATCAGATCTATTAAATTCACCCAATAACTTGAACAGACATCCAGATTGTACATTTCTTGCAGAAGATCTACCTGAGAACAAAATCTTTCTGGTGAATGGACACCTGTACACTCTTTTAAGCAACAGAATCCAACACAGCAGTTTCCATTACAATATATACCAGGAGGCAACCATATCAGCAGCATTGAAGTAGATGGCCACAAGGAAAAACTTTTGCTTTGAGGTAGATTTTAGAAGGAACTGCCCTATGCGTGGGTGGCAGCCAAACCCATCGCTAGACTTCAGTGTGGAGGCGATACAAATGT
Organism: Tylopilus plumbeoviolaceoides; assembly: GCA_003316375.1. Lineage (NCBI taxonomy): Eukaryota > Fungi > Basidiomycota > Agaricomycetes > Boletales > Boletaceae > Tylopilus > Tylopilus plumbeoviolaceoides. The sequence continues at coordinate 85,793 of QFES01000289.1, forward strand.
ATTGTCCAACACTGTCACAATATGTGGATATACAGAGTATGTGACTCCCACTGCACCATCATAACCAACATGCTTTGGAAAAGAGCATGAAAAGGGGGCTGATGGTGATATATCTGATATCCATACTTGCTCACCATAAAGGAATTTATTGCTGAGGCAAATAACCTAAATCAGTGCATGAATTTGTTGGACCTTCCCAACTTTCAGCCTGATGTTCCGATATTTGTGTGGTAAGAATCTACATGCCTGTAATCCTCTCTGAATGCACTGAAGCTTGTTCAGGCCATTGGCAGGCAATATAAATGTGAGGTCTGGATGAAACACTACAAAGACATACTATGGGGTACAGGCAATATCCGGAGACTCTGAGAGGGTCTGTGGATGGGACCTGATGACGCATGGTGCCTACTTCACATATTTCACCAAGGTCTGGAACGAAGATATGGGTGTTCATTGGCATCCCAGGCGAGGCAATGCCTAGTTGAGAGTCCCTGTTTGAGGCTTGGGAATAGCTATTTGTGGAGGGATTGGAGATGATGATTCCAGATGATGCCCCCCTTGGAGCGATTGTACTGCGAGAAGGCAATACACTGTATGCCACTCTCATTTATATTCAGAACAGCCTCACTGACTCATCCATACACAGAATTCAACCTCCCAGTGCGCACCATATAGTATACACACCGCAGAACAGTCTGACTTCTGGAGGGCATTTCTTGTGCTAGTCAATGATGCACCTGACACACTTAGCTCTACTATATGATTCGAGAAAAATTCTCATACTGGAGGAGGAGGAGAGGATTGTGACCACACCAGCATTGTGATGAATGCGAAACACCCATCCATTGTGCGCTATCTGACATCAATGATGCTGGGGCTCCCAGTTCTCGCACAGGATGAATCGCATAAGTGCCATCTTATGCAACCATGGGGACCCATGTTAGAGGTATGATCATCAAATGCTCTTTCGGAGATGCATTATAGAGGAGTGTCTAGACTTATGCGAACCCTTGTCAAGTCTACAACAAAGGCTGCCACTGGCATGCTAGCTTTATTTTGGACCCAGATTTCATCCAGATTCTGTGCGTTCTGACATCCAGAGAGAGATCACATGGTGTGGTAGGAAATGGAACACAGACATTGGGGGTTTGGGAAGAGCTATGTGAAGCCAAGAAGGCAAGGAAACGAGGCCATGGGAATAGCATGGAGGGCTCAGGCTGCTCTGGACGCCATGAACCATGCAAAAAAGTCCTATGTTTACTGTCATTGTTCTGTGTGCCAGAGGCAAGGCAGATAGCAGTGTGCAATGGTAAGTATTACAAGCTTTATCGCACATGACGCATATACAATCATGAACCCTTCGCTAGTCCGCATTTGTGTGCCAGAATTATGAAGCCCTTCTTTGAGTTGATGGTAACCTCTTTTTTATCCTGCTCCATCTTTTGCGAATAAAGACCCAGTTGAGTGACACCATGCACAAAGTGGTTCAACAGACATTGTCAGTGGAAATTGCTAATAAAGGGTACAACGACCATACACAGGCTTGTTTATCAACCTTGACATGCGAAATAGCAATTGAGATCTTTGATTCATTCTTGCGGTTTGCTTTCTTCAAAACGGATAAGAAATGTACAAGCTAAGAGGATCGTAATTCCATATAATAACCAAAGGACAACTAAGCAACTTGCCTTTTCATCCACTCCTGATACACTGTTCTTAATGTTCTTTGTGATGGATTTCACAGTGTCCATGAGGGTTGTGAACATTGATGAATATGATTCTGCATTGACTTCAGGTGTGGTGGAGGATGTCGTTTGCATTTGCAGTTGCAGTTTGGTGGATGGCCCTTCCATTGTGATTGTATGTATGCCATGATTGGATGCTGAATGCTGTGAGAGCACTGGTGGGGTTTTCAAGTGAGAGATGATCACCCTGACCATCTCATATGTGTGCTCTATGGAGGATCTAGGAATGTGTAGATTCTGGCTTCGAATGACATCAGTGCTTATGAACTCACTAGAAGTTACTATTTCTTTTTCCTTCTTTTTACCCATTTTAATGATTCCTTTGGGACGTCCTCGAGGTCGCTTGACAGGCCCGGCATCTTCAGCATCATTCATGGCCAACTTCAGCTTGTCATCCATCCCACACAACTCATTGGACGCATTCAAATATAAAGTGGCCTTCTTGTCTGGAACATCCACTTTAATGTCCATGTCTGACTGCACCAAATCTTCCATCAGTCCAAATTCAAAGTGATCCGTATGTGCATGCTGATCAGGACTCGTATGTTCGTCTGGAATGCGCGATTTGAACCGCATCCGGAAGCAACCTGTGCACTGTCCGTGACAATGTTGAATTGTCACTGGGAAGTGGCCCCACTGATGCTTGACAACAATTCATTTTCTTGCTGTGTACACAAAATACACTACTCACAGTTGGGGTGGCTCTACAAGGAGGGATGGGTCAAACGCAATAATGGGAGATACCTGTTTGACAGGCACCGCTGGTGTTGCCAAGCGCTTTCTATTCGGCATTTCCATCTCCATGTTATCATCAGCATCCCTTTCATTGCGCTTTCGTGTCGCCACTAGCTGATTGGAAGCGGGCTGTATGCTGTGAGGTGGTATCTTCAGGGTATTGTATGTCAGTAAATATAGATGCACTAGATGGCGCTGCACCAACACTAGACTGTGATGTAACTGCTATAGAAGCTACACAATCATCTACAACCATTGTGGAAACCAAGGTGAACACTGAATGTACCTTTGGGAGCAGAACCTCCATCCGCATCCATAGATTCCTGGGAGTGTCCAATCCTCTCACATTTCAAATCCATTTTGCCCTTCTTGTTATGATGCTGGAGACCCATGTGGCCTAACTAACATCATTGACAGTGAAGATTCAAGATGTGCTGTCAAATGGAAGTGCAGTCCTGGTGCATGGGTGGGAACCAGGCCCACCACTCGACTTCAGTGTTGATGCGATACAAATGTATCATCCGACAATACAGAGTATGTACCATCCGCGTGACAGTATATAGATATAGCTAAGCTAAACTGCTTTTCAGACACAGTGACTTGCCAAGGAAGCTCGGAAAGGAGGAAATGGTGATATAGCTGCCATCCACAGTTTGGCTACCCTTGAGGGCTTTATCACCCTTGCAGATAGCCCGAAGCACTGTATGAACATCACGGAACTTCTGAACCTTCAGCCAGACATTCCTATATTCGTACAGTCAGTATCCACATGTCACATCCCGCAGGCTCACCTAAGACACTAATTCATTTGCCTTTTTTCAGGCCATTGTCGGACAATATCAATGTGAGGTCTGCAACGATGAACGCAGTCCATCTCCTGAAGACTGGAAATAACGCTGTGAAGACCCTCCGTGGAGTATAGGCAATCATTGGAGACATGGATAGAGTCTGCAGTTGGGACTGCTAATGCATGGTTGAGTTGGGACTGCTAATGCATGGTTGCTTCCTCACATACATGTATCACAATGCTTCCAGCCTCTGTACCCACATCACTGTAAGGTCTAGAAGCCTGGGTATACTTCGGCACCATGGGCAAGGCTGGCACTCGTATGAAGTCGATGTTCAAGGCCTGGGATGTGCTGTTCAAGGATGGCCTGGAATTGAAGGTTCCAGAAGTCCCATTCGGCATGCTTCTTCTTCAACACTGTATGTAACTACATCTTACATTTCCCATCGCCAGACAGACTCATGCACACACAGCATCCAGCCACCTGGCGCGAACCATATGGTGTACATGCCCCAGAATGGTTTGACATCTGGCAGTCACTTCCTATGCTATTCTACCATGCATCTGATGGTGCAGCTATATGATTGCACAGGCGGAAGGTGATCTGGCCAGCATGGCGACAAATGCTGAGCATCCAGTAATCGCACAGCAGACGTATGTATCCTACAGACGATGTATTCTGGCACTGATCACCCTCATTGAAAATGAGTGAGAATACATCACACAAAATACCATGGCTTCAACGCCCGAAATTGGAAACGATGATATAATGAGACAAGAAATCAGGGAAGAGTGCATGGCAGCGTTATGCACTACACGGATGCAAAAGTTGATTGGTTGTTCCAGGTACTGTGAACCATATACCCTAAGTTGAATATGAGTCGACCAGAGTTGAATATATGTTCACCTCACATTGCGCAGTCATTCCAGACATTAGGAACCATATAACCTAAGTTGAACATGCGTTGAATATGGTCAAAATATGTTCAATTCACATTGATCAGTCATTCCAGGTGTTGTGAACCATATCACCTAGGTTGAACATGCATTGAACATATGTTCAACTATGTTTGACTTCAGCTATATGTCTCCTGATACTCAGCATGACCTTCCAGAAAACCCTCTGTGTCTGCCAAATCATACTTACAACATCCAAATGGGTGCCATAATTGAACACACGGTCTGCAGGGCATATTGTGTGTGCACTCAGCTGTCATTAGAACAATTGTACCTTCTGAGCCAAGGCATGTCAACAGTTTTGCACTCCACTGTCATTAGAACAATGGTACCATTCAAACAAAGGAATGATTAGTAAGCAAAGGAATCCAACCTATATAAGCATGTGCAAATGGTGAACATGACAAAGCCAACAATGCAAGCACCATAGTACGTGCAACTTCCCTTCGCACACCTATCCTCTTCCCTTAATACAACAGTCCACCTCGACAATGTTTTGCTCAATGTATCAAAACATTACAGGCTTAGCAAGGACCCAGATACGAATTTGTTTTCCATGATATCAGCACCACTTGCAGACATACCCCTCAACATTGCAGAGTGGGAAACTGAGATCACAATCCCACCCCACTATCTCCAGCTCATTTATCGATTTCTTTATTGCAGCGATGTCCTCTTTCACCTCTCCATGACTACACTGTCCTATGAGATCAAAAACCACATCTGGGAGAACACCATCTACCATGCAAAGGGCTTTGACTTCTGTCACCCTCTTTTCATATCGGCCGTCGCTCAGCTCCCAGAACAAGTTTGAATCCCATTCTTCGACACATACATGGTGGAAAATTTCTACCTTGGAAGGCATGAACCAACCTTGGTGTCCAGTTGGAAGGAGGAGAATCCAGAGTTGGACATTCACAGTGTGAATGTATTTGAACTTGGTGCGTCTCACCCTCCTCTCGAATTACATTCATGCTTATCAACATTTATCTCAGCATGGGTGGCTCAGGAAATCTACCTTGGAACCATCTGGGAGGGATGGATGGCACATTGGATATATTCTCTGATATAATGCTGTCCTTGATCACCATGTCCTTGATGACACAGATAAGCTGGGCATTCTCACATAATATATAATCTGCCAGCTGTGTGATTGCAGTATGATCCAGAATTTCTGGTATGCTGTAAATTAACCATGCACATCTTTATTGTCCTGGAATTGGAACTATTGATCAACAGCAGATTTGCCTAAAGGAAGAGAACATACGGTGGCCAGCGTCTGCATACACTGTGTAACCAATCAGTCTTGGATGAGATACAAGAGGAATAATAGAATATGACAGTAGCACGCACACAGATAGTGTGGTCACGGTTAGAGTCAGTGAGGGAGCACATCTAGTTTGAGTATCATGCGATATATGTAAAATCTAAGTCAGAAAATAAATTGGCACATCAAGGGTGCCAGTGAGGAGGGGTTTTCATTGGAGCAGGCCTGGATGGCGAGCCTTTATTCCCCTTCTCTTGTCTGTAATACAGTTGGAGAGATTTGGATTTGCAGGCAGAGGCGGAAAGGAATATGGGTGTTATGAATGTGAACTGACCGGATGAGGTTGTGTATTGCGTAGTGCATAAATCATTAGGATGTGGCGACATTCAGCCATCTAGGTTCGGTGTGCCGAACCTAAGTTCCAATAATAATCACTTGTGTCATTCCCTTTGAAAATAGTTCAGAGTGGCATGCATACTAGATATCTGCCATGCACAGCACAGATATGTGTAGCACATGGCAACCAAATCACATCGCTTGTCAAACGTGCATTCAAGTCATCTGGCGCTTTGGTTACCTTCCAGACCTCGTTGTGTTATATCAATTATACATGTGATAACTGGCTTTTCATTTCATTTGCATTGCTGGCTATTCAGACTGGTTCAATAATGATTCTGCTGCATCCACATACAATCGCCCACTGAGTACATCTATATCCACATCACTGCTGTGGTCGACTCAAGAACAAACTCCTGATCCTCATCTCGGTCTCAGCATTCTCTACACAGGCATTGACAACTTCCTGGTTGGCCTCCATACCCCGCATCCTGCCACATAGACTATCGAGTTCAGTATGCTGCTGAGCTACTTGCAACTCCAAGTCTTTCATGTCAAAGTATAGCTGTGTAGGGGTAGCATTTTCTTGAGTTGTATCATTCAGTCAGATATGAAAGGCCCACACAATACTTACAGATATCACTCACCTGCTTCTGCCATGTGGTGCGTAAATCCAAAAAGTGTTGGCACTGGATGCTGATGGTACTAAAGAATGTCTCCCTTTGACATATCAAGCAAATGCCCATTGTAATGAGTGCATACCTTGTCAAGTGGGATGATCAGATGTATTGATTCTCTGGAGGTCATGGTAGTTGGAGTTAGATTGTGTGCAACTACATCGGCCAGGCTATTTATAAGCATTTCGGAGGATGAAATCGGACACTGCTGTCCAGAACATTCCAGCTGCCCTGCACACAAGCAATTAGAGCCATTGCATTCAGGTTGCAGGCATCTTGCTGTCATCATTCAAATGTTGATGCTGATGGTTTCAGAGTAAATAAAGATGGTACATATGTATTGCTTAAGAGCTTCCTGCCACTCAGTTTGGCGACATCTAATGGGCATCTATTTTAACAGTCAACTTGAATGAGCTCTATTGACAACTCGGAGCTGAGGTGTTCATAGCAGCATTGCTTACACTGTGTTCATACGATGTTTATATTATGTTCATAATAGGTTCGCACATTGTTCCTAGATGCACTCATACACATTTGCTGTGTTGCCACATATTCAAATGGCTGTCAAAGCCCAAGGAGATATCAGCATTACATAAGATATACCTCTTGTATTGCTTGGCAGCGCAGCTATTTATGTAATTGAATATATTATAAAGGAGGATAAACCCTCACCAAGTCAGTCACCAAGTCTGAATCAGCCAAAGTCCTTTCAGAACTGGTGCATGCCAAGATATTGTTGGTGGGTTGTATTCTCAGCATACTAACCAGGTCTTACCTGAACAAAAACCGTCAAAGTGACATCTACCTCTCCTGCAATGGGATTAACATGCCAATGCCACTCTGCGCTCATTGTGGGGTCTCACCAAATGGCCACCTATTTTTTGACCATGTATATATCATCCTTATTTGGCTAACATTCCATAACACGTCAATGTGGATGATGGCTGTTTGCCCTTCTGTCACTTCCATCACACGCTACACACCTCCTATACATTGTTCCATAACATGGCCCTGCATGTGTTATGTGTGTTTGGTTTCGGAATCCACATTAAGGATTTGCTTTCACTCCTGAAAGTGTATGTGAAATTATGTTACATCATTGATAGCATCAATTGTGTATCCTGTTCAGTGCATGTCGACTCCTCATGAAGCGCATATACATATTGCGCGATTTGTATGCAATGCCCTTGGCTCCATCCGCATGGTTCCATGTTCCTTTCCAATGCCTGAAGGGACTGAGTAATTTGTGTTGAACATAGTCGACCATATGTTTGACTATGTTTGAGTTTGGTTATAAGGTTCATGATGCCTGTAAAAAACTACATAATGTGCACCTGACATATTTGACTATGTCCTACCTAGGTCATATGGTTCACAATTTCCGGAGCGACTGATCAATGCATGTTGAACGTTCAACTTCATGGTAAGCGTGTGTTCACATTGCAGATTCATGTGTGTGGCCAGGTATGAGATATGTAGAGCACTGACAAGGATCACCAATGCCATATTATGTGGTGTATCACAATGATGACCTCTTATGGGCAAACATCACATGGCAGAGGAAATGCATGGGAACAACACACACTCCACCATGTCCAATCACTCTCCAATTCTTGATATTAGATGTGTGGACAGTGATTACGATGGCTGCATGGCCTGGTGCATGGACCAAAGGTGACAGTAATCTTCAGCTGATCCACGCTGAGGCTTACCGTCATTCTAGGATTTTGGCAATCATATTTGAAAATGCCTGATTTCAGAGCAGGAAAAGAGGGAAATGTCAGGTTACACACAATGTAGGACGGCTTTGGTGGTGATCACCAAGGTTCAATTGAAATAAATTGTGGAGGCCATTGTTGTTTACCCTCCACACTCCACCCCACACAGGACATCATGTTGTGGATGCACATGAATGTCTCCACATGCCACATTGCATACCAGGCTGAGTATGGACTCTATCCATTGTTGTTTACTCTCCACACTCCTATAAATTCTGTCATCTCCGCTATTCTAACTCCCACCAACCCTCACCTATCACTAGATAGTAAGTATTTTACTGGATGGAAATGAATGTACTGATGATGCCTGTATACAGAATGTGCTCTACAAACAACACCACCATTTCCAATGCTGCGGGCAACTCCAAGAGCACACCGGAAATAGTATTGCCCCATTGGTAGTACATAGATTCCATGACCCCATAACCAAATTGCTCATCATATGTTGGCTTCAGCTGCACTGTATCTGACGTCCTCCATGCAGAGGTAATGACCCACCGCCGTCAGGTTATTGACACATGCCTGGCTCATAAGCCTCAAGTGGGTACTCTGAGCCAAGAGACTCTCTAGCGTCTGAGGAAGATTGCCAGAGAAAGAAGACATGATAATCCCTCAACTCTCAAAGTTTAATATTATGTTTTAAGTGACTAGGGGAGAAATATATATCTAGTCTGGTGCAGTCAGAGGTGTTAAATAAACCATGGTCCGACTTGGGACAGCATTGGTGCTGAGAGCCTTTGCTGCCATGATGAGTTGGAAGAGGGCAGTAAAAAAATAAGCATTTCGAGCAGTAGAACAACAAAAGTCAAATACCACATCATGAAGCAACCTCAGTGTCAACCCAAACTGAGATGAACAACACTATTGTCATGGATTCAACAACTGGATCCACTGTTCTAGTTTGTAAAGTCTACCAAATGGCAGCATTCAAATGGAGGAGGCCATAATTCAAATGAGTAGGGAGATGAAGGTTTTATTGGACACAGACTTCATCAAGCTTCTGTGCCTTCCAATATTTGGAGGGAAAGCTCATGGTGTAGTAGGCAATTTAATGCAGACATCATGTGTCTGGGAAATGCTGCACGAAGCACAGGATGCTGAAAGGGAACATGTGGGAGAGGGATGGAAGGCTCGCATCACACTGGACACAGTGAAGCAAGCCAGAAGGTCTCAAGTATGTTTTCTGCCAAAGGCAGAGCAAAGAATTGTATATGTAGCAGATTTATCATACTATTATGACATACAATCATGAATTCTTTGTCAGTCCACATTCATGCACTAGAACCATAAAGCCTTTCTTTGCATCGATAGTCACCTGTTTTTTATCCTGCTCCATCTTCAGTAAATAAAGGCCCAGCTGTGTGATATCTCACACGAAGTTGCTCTGCTGACGATGTCAGCACACATTTTCCATGAAATGAATACAACAGTACATTAGCACATTTGTTGATCTTCACATGTGAAACGGAGTTCGAGACCATTGCAGCCTCCTTCCAGTTAGCCTTCTTCACAGCAGACAAGAATTGTATGAACTGCAAAAGTTGTTGGATTCTATACCACAAAGAAGCAAGCAAGTGTTAAACTAAGTAAGGGGCAGAGGTGCCCACTCAGCTGCTGCCCAAGGAGGTACAAGACAACTATATTCACCTAAGTAAGGGGCAGAGGTGCCCACTACATGAATTAGAAAGAATGGACTAAAGTAAGTGAAGTAAAGCTCACCTCAGCTGCTGCCCAAGGAGGTACAAGACAACTGAGGAGTTTGAAAAAACCAAAGGGATTTTATACCTATGGGCGGAGATGCGCTTGTATAACTCTAAGCGATCCCCAAAAGGATATAGGAGAAAGTCCGAAGCTCTGGAGTGAAGTCCTGTAGCTCCGATGTCAACTCCGAGCGAAGTCCTACTGGCTGAGATCTCCGGACTCGGACAGGAGTGCTCGGACTGGCTTGGAGATGTCGGACTTGCTTCCAGATTTGACAGCAAGTGACTTGCCTTTGCATTCACATTTTTTGTGTCATCCCTTATCTCTTCTGCCAACTGCCAACGATCACACTGTGTCCACAAGGCTTGTCAACATTGATGAGGATACTTGAGTGTTTCCTTCTGGCAAGGCAGATGACATTGTCTGTGATGGTAGTCATGGTTGTGTGAAGGTCCCTTCCATGGTGGTCACATTGGCAGGTTCATGATGGAGCATAGCACCATGCTGTGAGAGCACTGCTGGATTTTCTATTGGAGAAATGACCACTTTGACTACCTCATATGCATGTTCTGTGGAAATGAATTCATGGGAGGCCATTTCCTTCTGTTTCTATTTGCCCTTCTTTGTACTTCCTTTGGGGTGTCCTCAAGGCTACCTCACTGGGACAGCGTCTTTAGCATCCTTGAAAGCTAATTCTGGGTTTTCATCCATACAAGCCCAGTTCATTGGATGCAGCAATGTGAAAAGTGCCCTGCTTGTCAGGAAGATCACTTGCATGCCTGATCGTTCCTGTTTTCCCCCTTTCGTGCTTCCTTGTGGATGCCCCCAAGGTCACTTGACAGATACAGCATCTGTGACATCCTTGACCTCTGACTGTGGTTTGTGGTCCATGCCACACTGCTCATTCGACTGGGCATGGTGTGCAATGTTCTGCTTGTCGGGCATGTCTACCTGCATGTGTGACTCCCACCAAGTTATCAATTGATGTGATGTCAAGGTGATGTGTTAAGACCATGACTTATCCTCCGATGAACTTCGGAACTCCGGAGTTCTGGTCGGAATGAGGCGTTGGGTTCAGCTTATGTGCTGCCCCCTTGCTTGGTCACATGCCTCGGATTTCGGAGCAGATAGTCGGAGGTCGATCAGAGTCACTAGGACTTGGGTAGATCGCAAAGAGGAAGATGAATTCAGAGTGCGGAAGACAGAGAATAATTGTCTAAGTCAATATCAAAGCTAAAGCTAATGACTATGTACTGAGAACTATATATATGGAGCGCGGACATCGCATTAGTAACGGAAAGCATCGCATGAGTAAGGATATGAGTAAGACGGAATCTGAGTAAGACAGAGTACGGAGTTGAGATAGCCGGAGCTGTGCGAGCACAGGTTCGGAAGCAAGAAGGAAGCGGAACTAATACAAAAGGAGAAACATAAGTACATAAGTGAGAATCAAGGATGTCCGGAGGGCGGAAGTGAAGTCCTAGGCGTAAAAGCCTTGGAGTTCGTGAGTGAGTGGTCCGGAGTTGGTCCGGAGGGTCGGGGTTAGGACGGGATATGACATGATGCATAACTGAATGCTGATCAGAACTGATATTGTATCGGTGTGAGTGAGACACCTGGTCTTCCATGATGTCCATGGGTCCTGGAGACAATGTTCGCACTCTCTGTGATGATATCTGATCATCACTAGCCAGTGGTTCTACAGAAATGGAGGCAACAATGTATTTACTTGCTGAAAATACATGAAATATACTATTCATGATTGGATGGATCTAGAATGAGGGTTGGGTCGAATGCTATGATAGTGGATCTATGTTGGACAGGTGCTGCTGGCATGCAGAGTGCTTTCTATTTGGCATTTCAATGTCACCATCATCCTCACATGTTGTGCACTTTCACCCCTGTCAAGCAGAGCATATATCTGCGAGGGAAGGCCACCAGACTTACCTGGGTGGTGTGAGAGACACACAGATGATGGGAGTGAGACAGAGAACTTCTTCCATTACATCAGGGAGGCTTCCCTAGTATATATACTGTGTACTAAGCATCTAAACGATCCCCAGAGGGTATGCGAAGACCTTGTAGTATCTGCACGCCTTATTACATAAGGTCTGGACTGTATCTGATATGGATGTACCGAGTCTGGTGCAGTGCATTGCAGAGTCTGGTGCAGACTACATAACTCTGGAGTATCACAGACTATGTCCGGATGTCCTTCATACTACTTCTAGTCTAATGAGGGCATATGTACTAGGTACCCTACTTATCTATTTGACACTCCCCCTCGCTAAGTGCGCGGTAAGCATGCATGTGGAATAGGAATGGGATCAATGAAATTGTCCATTTGAGTAGGACCTTGCTTGTTTCTGACAAGCAGAGTTGGACATAAGTCATGTCCAGGTTCTGTTAGGGATGAGTGGATCCATGTGATCTGTCTAGAGTGGAAGCTCAGGGTCATGCATTCTGTTTCTGAGGATGAAAAGGGCAGCTGTAGGCTGGGAATGGGACTTCCAGCTGAATGTTCCATTGGGCCAGTGTGAGGTAGTTATCCGGTTTGTGACTGGCGGGTAACTGGATCAGATGCCTTAATCAGAGTTGGTGAATGTGGTGGTGCCAAATCTGGATGATCTGTCGAAAACTAGCACATAGGGTTTTGTTCCAATGAGATATCAGAGGATATGCGGTGCTGAAGATAACATAAGGTAGTTGGGAATGTGATAGGGTGCAAGGAAATTCATCCCAAGGGATTCTGGGTGGTTTTCTTTGAGTAGGAGGATGATGCTTCACATATCCGGGCACTGATGGAGGGAATCTGACATTTCTGATGTGTGGGAAAGTGCGGAAACATGAGTCCAGAGAGCAGATGATGAAGAGGGAGCATGAAACCTATGGGGAATGTCATAGAAGATAGTAGGAAATGGCCCAAGATGAGGTGCACAGATGCCTGACTGGACAGAGACATGAGAATGAGAGAGAGTCCAGAAACATGGAGTCCAGATACTAACAGCAATAGCGCTGTCGACGTAGATGAGAAAGATCCTGTGCACAGGCAGGAGACCTTCAGATGGAAAACCGAAAGATCCATTTTAAGTTTCAAGAACAAGGCTTTATAGTCTGGGCATACCCAGACTGTCTGACTCTATTGGAAATAGTAGAAACATCACTGTGGGTTGCACTAGGGACTGTCTAGCAATGTCAAACAAACATAGGAAGGTCCAAAACAGGTCAAATGGGTGTCGATCAACTGATCCGGACACCAACGAATGATAAGATATGAATCTAGGATATCTGGAGCGTGGGAAATGTCCAGATAAGCACAAATAAGCACAGATAACTCATGGATTGCATGGGATGGACACAGACAGCAGAGGGACTCTTGAGGGACATATTGGGGGACACCTAGAAACCTGTGAAAAGCCTCTCTACAACTGTAGGATCCACTGGACTCCTACAGTGCATTGTCCAGGTATTACTGTGATGGGTTTGTGCAATGATGGAAAGGCGTCGTCACGGCGTAGGATGTGTCTGGTCTTGTTCCAAGCATAGTATAGGAGTGACCCTATAATGGACTGATAGTGAGATGTCCATGTTGGATCGACAGGCTTGCTGTCCAGTCGAGAATCGTGTCCTGCAGAGAAGGGGAATGTGTGAGCCATGCATGCATTTGCGTATCGCAACGGTCGATGATCTTCTCCAGGTATGCGGTTTGGTCTGGATATGACTTTCTGGCCTTTGAGGCAGGTATGTATCTGGAGGGATTTCTTTGGAACTTTGAGGTTCCAGTATTCCCACTTCCACATGAGAATGGATCTTATCTTGGTGTGTTTGGACCACAGAATAGGGCGTCATCAACGTAGATGATAGCATCTATGGCAGTATTGCCTGTCTTGTGGTATAGGAAGATTCTGGTATTGGATGTCAAACGCTTGAATCCTTGGACTCATTTAGAATGCGCCAACAGGCAAGTCCAACCTGTTTGAGTCCATATAAGGGGTGTGGAGTATCAGAGTGGTTTGTTCTCCTAGCCAGGAATTAAGTCCTCCTGGCTGCTCCATGTGTGTTTCTTCGAGCTTTCTGTTATAGGTATACACTTCAGAGATTAGGTCCGGGAGTGTGTCAGTCATCCAATGCATGGCCAGTGCTACTAGTAGCATGAGCTGGACTGTTTCTAAATGGACTACAGATGAGATTATTTGGTTGAAGTCCACCACTTCAACCTGTGAGAAACCCTTTGCTTCTAAGCAGGCTTTCTTCCGTCCGTCAGACTTGATATTTTAAGACCCATTGGTTGTTCATGATTTCTGGTGTCTGGGCCGATCCACTAACTCAAACACATTTTCTGGTGGCAGATGGTCTAATTCCTCATTGCATGCAGTTTGCCAGAGCTTCTGCTCCTTATTAGTGCGAGTGTATCATGGTATATGACTGTTCACAATGTGGGTTTATCTCTGTGTTTGGAGTTGTAGTAGTGGTATGGACTTGGTATGTTCATTTTGATGTTGTGCTTGTTTTTGTCACATCTGGAGCCTTCCTTGATGCTGTGGCAGTCACTTCATGCTGCTGTACTGTGTTTTGGGTTGCCTAGGTTGTCCTCAGCTCTGCTGGAGGAGGAAAAGTGAGTTTTCTTCCTCCCCCTGCTACAATTGGTTGCGCTGATGTTTTAATGTGTTTCCTAGCTCTCAGCATGCCCCTGCTGTCTTCATCATGGCTGGATGCTCCTAGCAAATACCCTTTACCTGGACCATTGGTGTGTTCTACTTGAGCTCCTGCCTACTAAACATCCTCTCCCCCACGAGTGTGAAGCTTTGTGGTATGATCAGTGTGTTTACAGGCCCATCAGATGGTTTAGGTGACACTGAGGGATTCTTGGGGTGTGTTGTCATTGACTTTTCATCATGCTGACCATTTCTTGAAGTGTTTATTCTCAATCATCCACACGCTGTTAATGCACTACCCTGCTTAGGCAATAGCATGGGTATGCCATACCTGCACAGGTTACAAGTACAGGTACCACAGGTATGTATTTTCACATTTGGTGAGTCATGAGGTTACTCACTTCTTGCTGTGACTCACAG
>QFES01000290.1:0-23462 GCA_003316375.1 Tylopilus plumbeoviolaceoides
TAGTTGGAAAGCATGCCCAGAAGGTTTGAAGTAGTTATTAAGACCAAGGGAGCTCATACCAAGGACTAAACATTTCAAAAAGCTTTAGGGTCAAATAAGTGTCCCAATGAGGTGTTATTTTAATTTAGTTGCCATTTGATCAAATCTGAACCAAATTCTATAAATCTTGGATGGATAGAAAGCCAAGAGTATGTACCTTATTTCATACACTTATAGCTTAAGGCAAGGGTTAGTGGTTATCAGGTACCATCATGTTTAGTGAAAAACATGCAAACATTGGGACACTTATTTGAGCCACTGTATGTACAAAGAATGGAAATTATACTATAAGGAGTGTAACAACTTGAAAAGATCAGTACTAATGGGGAAGGAGTCCAAGGCAGTGTCCAAGGTGGTGAAGATAATGTAAGGTGGTTGGGAAGATGATAGGGTGCGAGAGGAATTCGTCCCAAGGGATTCTGGGTGGTTTCCTATGAGTAGGAGGATGATGCTCCACGTTGTAGGAATCCAGTGGATCCTACGGTTGTAGAGAGGCTTTTCACAGGTTCCCAGGTGTTCCCCAACATGTCCCTCAAGAGTCCCTCTGCCGTCTGTGTCCGTCCCGTGTGATCCGTTGTAAGAAAGAGTAATGGTGCGTATGGTAGAGTACCCTAGGTGAGACCAAGGATAATCAGAGAAGGTGGGTGCGAGCGTAAGACTCGTCCCAGGGGTCTAAGGAAGGATGTATGTATGAGGAGGTGTAGCTATGACCTGATGGATCAGAGCGACAACGGATCTGGAAGGCGTCTGATGGGTATCTGTGTAATCTGTGTATGGAACAGTGTAGGAGTTCGTCACTCTCTACGGTTGAAACCCCCTATTTTGCAGCTTTCTGGGTCGCAGTCCCACATCAATCCATGTCAATCCGTGTCCATTCCATCCAATCCGTGTTAGTCCATTCCGTTTCCATTCCGGGTTTCCGTGTCCGGGTTGTCCGGACTCATTGCTGTTGTATATTTCACTTCGGACATCGCACGCCGAGGCTCTAGGCCTGTGCCGCTGTCACTGCCGTACCATAGAGGCAGCCCTCTTTATTTTCCTTCACGTCTGACAGGGATGACAGGGTCCCTGGATGTTTTCATGTAGCATTTCCAATAGCTACATCCTACTTAAGAGCATGTCTAGCTAGGAATAGACTATCTTCTTGCAGTCTGAAGGTCACCTGCCTGTGTGCAGGTTCATCTCCGAGTCGTCTCCCTTCCCCTTCTCCTTTGTCTTTCCCATCTGTTTCCATGTCTGTTTCCGTGTTTCCGTGTCCGTGTCCGGACTTCCATTTCCGTGTTTCCCGTGCTCTGGATTCTCTTGCACGCGTTCGAGATAGGTTTGGAAGCAAACCCTCTCTCTTCTATCCTCTGTAGAACCCCTGGGACGAGTTATACTCGCATCCCACACTGATCATCATTCTTACAACGGAAGGCGGATAGGAGTATCCGGGACGGAATGGGTAACAGATACGAAAAAATAGAAGCGGATTGGTAGCAACGAGCTCCAAAGGCTTCAGAGACGAGGCTCAGACAGATGGGAACTAAGCAAAAGATGGATTCCAAGCCTACAAATGACATAAGTCTTATAGTACTGAGGAATCATCCTAATATAGGTCATATCCAATATGAAGCGAAGGCAGTGAAGGAAAAAGCTCATTGACCCTCGATGACTTTGTGAAGCGTTGGGAAAGACGAGTCCTAGTCCAAAAGGGTAGATATGGTCCATACGACAAGGCACTAATGTCCCTTGAGTACCAGTAGCCCAGTGAGCTGTCTGGATCTAGACCAGTCTAGACCGCTCTCCATCTATCCGGTTACTGTAAAGGACGTTGCCAATGACGGGTACAAACGTCCATCGTCCTAGAACGGTCGAAGACAGGTTATAAGAGTAATTCCGGAATGTTATAAGAGTTGTCAACCCGATCCGGTCAGCATGGAAGATCCAGAAACAGAACAGATTGAATGGTGTAAGAAAGATAGTCAGTGTGGGATGCGAGTATAACTCGTCCCAGGGGTTCTGAAGAGGATAGAAGAGATAGGGTTTGCTTCCAAACCTATCTTGAGCGCGGGCAAGAGAATCCGGAGCGTGGGAAACACGGAAATGGAAGTCCGGACACGGATGCGGACATGGAAACACGGAAACGGATGCGGACACGGACACAGAAACAGATGGGAAAGATGAAGGAAAAGGGGAAGGGAAATAACTCGGAGATGAACCTGCACATGGGCAGGTGATCTTCAGACTGCAAGAAGATAGTCTATTCCTAGCTAGACATGCTCTTAAGTAGGATGTAGCTATTGGAAATGCTACATGAAAACATCCAGGGACCCTGTCATCCCTGTCAGACGCGAAGGAAAATAATGAGGGCTGCCTCTATGGTATGGCAGTGACAGCGGCAAAGGCCTAGAGCCTCGGCGCGCGATGTCTGAAGTGATATGAACAACGACAACAAGTCTGGATGACCCGGACACAGAAACCCGGAACGGAAACAGAATGGACTAACACGGATTGGATGGAACGGACATGGATTGACACAGATTGATGTGGGACTGCGACCCGGAAAGCTGCGAAATAGGGGGTTTCAACCATAGCGAGTGACGAACTCCTACATCCGAGGGGGACTTAGATACTGACTGTCCTCAGTCAGTCCTATGACTCAATGACACGATGATGACCATGACCCGGAAGTGGACGCTGTAAGGAACTACCGTTCCTTATGGTTGTAGGACCTATCCTATGACCTCTACACGACTTCCCTATCATCGTCACTCACGTTCTTAGTGATCCTATTCACCCGCGTCACGTCCGTCCGTTGTCCGTTGTTGTCCACTGGTCCGCTCCTACAGGAATCGTCCGGAACGTCCTGTCCTTTGTCCGCAATAGTCTGCGTCGCACCGGAATGTCATTTGAGGTTTGTGATCACTTTATTCTATGACTTTGGACATCTTGGCTAGTTCCTTATGGTTTTCGATGTGTGAGGCACGAGGTACTTACACTCCATATGGTCCTGTCATACTTATTTCAAATTGGTGTTGTTATGGCAGTCTGGAGTATGCTCCGGACTATAAACTGTTTGTCAGATGATTTGAATGCATCTTGCGCCCGTTAGCATTGATCACACTTCGCTCGTCGTCCTTTCGTTCGTCCTCATCATCCTCATTGTCGTCCGCCGTATTATCACGTCCGCTATCGTCCGTCACGTCCACATCCGTTCCGACCGCAGTGGTCACACCAGTCGTCACTCTCTACGCACCGGACAACCGTCGTCCATCTATCATCGTTCGCTTCTCGTCCTCCTCGAAGCCTCCCAAGTTCTCTTCTGTCCATCCCTCCTGGTTTCCTGAGGTCCGGACCTGCTTAGGACCCTCCAGACTCTTCTGTCTTTAGGTCTCCTCCTTCACCAACTCATCAAGAGTCTCTTTAGGGACGAACCTATCGTTCCCTTAGATCATTTCTTTTGTTAAGGACCTAGTTGGACTTGTCCTTCAGGATTCCTTACATCCCTTCAACGCGCGGATGATGGGGTATGGCAAGTGTGTTCCGGAAGATGTATGGAGTCGGCAATAGTGGTATAGGATGGCGTGTGTGATGATCTGGAGCGCAGATGGGGGAACATGAATGTGATGATGCTCAGATGGACATCGTCAGACTGGTGACTCGGAGGGTGATGCAGACGTCAACATGGTCGACTAGCTGAAGTGAGTGTGGATCTCAACGTGGTTCTGGATGATGGTATGGGTGGATATCAGCAGACGACTCAGAGGGTAGTATGAATGCCAACATGGTCAACAAGCAGTGGTGAGCACAGATGTGGTTCCAGATGATGGTGCGGATGTCGACGCGGTCGACAGAAATGGCAGTGAGCACGGATGAGGTTCTGGATGACGATGCAGATGGATATCGTCAGATGACTCGGAGGATGGTGTGGATGTCGACACGGTCAATGGAAACAGCAGTGAGTGCGGATGAGGTTCCGGATGACGATACAGATGGGTGTCTAACTGGAAACAGCAAGTGTGGGCCTCTAGCATGAAGGGTACGTCGTGGCACTGCAGCAGGGGTCCGAAATGAATAGGGATGGCGTCGTGGATGATGCGGGTAGGATGGCAGCATGGTGCCTTCGTCATGGTCGTGTCTATGGTCTCTGTCTATGTCCGGAATCTCTGTACAATCCCTGAAGAAAGGTGGAAAGAAAAACACAGATAAGAAACGAAAAACAACTCGGATACGAATGAAAATGAAACCCAAAGCAGCACAGGCTTTGCGAGGTTCCACTTGGCTTGTCTTCGTCGATCGGCTTTCTTATTCTATACCTGCAGAAGCGTGTCTGGGAATGTGTAACGACCTAGACTTTGAGTCGTAACGCTCAAGGGCAAGACAATGAATAATCAGTGTTCAAGGCTTCAAGATTAATCGTCAAGTCTGAAGCGAGTAGATGATGATAGGGAGCGGTACCCTTAATTCGCACTCAAGCCTAAGGCGAGGATTGAACAAGTGGATAAGACTGCCGTCCTATGTACTTTACATCAGTTTAAATACTGAGATGATATGCGCACAGACCGAGCTATGAACTACCTAATAAAGGTGTGCAATGCTGCATGTATAGGTATGTGCAGTCGAGGCTATACGAGTAAGAAAGTGGAGTCATATGGTAAACCAATGAGAGAAGATGAAGGGAATCATACAATATGTTAGCCAATGAGAATGATGAGAAGATGAGACAGGATGAAATTGTAACACTACCCCCCTCTTAGATCGAGTCATCCCGACGAGACCCAATAAGCCTATCCAATCCGTTGCTGGGTATGGATCGCCGTTAAAAGACGACTCGGCTTACCAGTTCCCCCATTGACCCTGGTTCTGACCATTGGTCGGCACGTTGTTGTTGATGTCCCATTGGTCGTTCTCCCAATCTGCCTGTGGACATTTGATCATCTTACCCCATCGTTGTTGGATTCCAATGGCATTCCATTCGCCAGATATGATAGTGGAGAACATAAAGACGTGGAAGGGGCCGATAGATAGGGAGACGATGATAGGCATTTGTTGACGTGCTGCCTCTTGGATAACAGAGGAGGCGCGGTCGAGGACGGCGTGGGATATGACATAGAGGAGAAAAGCGGCGGTGGCGCAAATAAAGAAGATGATGATGGACATGGTGGAAGGATGTTGGGGAAGTCGAGGGTAAGGAGGGGTTATATACCTCCTTCGAAGTCCAGGTGCATGGCATGGAAACCTGTCGCAGTATCTATTGAGTAATCATGGAAAAGGGCAGTGAAGTCAGAGGTGGAAATTCCTCAGATCTTCCTGGGAGAAGATGGATTCTTTTTGTGGAACTCGGCAATCACTTTTTCTGCATTAGCTAAGTTTGCCAATGGTTCCCACGTACGATCTGTTTCATCCCAGCCTTTCCAATGGATGAGATATTGGAGTTGTTGTCCCTTCATTCGCGACGCGATTATCTCTTCGACCTCATATTCTTCATACCCTTCTTCAGTAATCACGATTGGGTCAGGGCGGAGGGTTGGTTGTCCTTCTAGAACTTCTTGATAAGGTTTTACGCGGGAAACATTGACCGTTGGATGGATGTGAATGGATTTAGGGAGGCGTAGCGTGACTGCGTTTGGTAGGATTTTTGTGATGGTATAAGGTCCAATCCATTTTTGGGTTAATTTCTGCGTGGTGTAGGGGAGTTTGAGATGTTCCGTGGACAGCCATACCTGATCCCCGACAGCGTATTCCAGTGCTTCGCTTCTTTTTTGCTCCGCGGAACATTTCATCCTTGTTACGATTTCATCCTTTTTCATCATCCTCATTGGCTAATGTATCGTATGATTCTCCTTCTCTTTTCCATTGGCTTATCATATGACTCCACTTTTTTCCTCGTACAGCCTCGACTGTGCACGGCTATGTATGCAGCATCGCTCATCCATATGTAGTAGTTCATAGCTTGGTCTGTGCTCGCCTTGTCTCAGTATTTAAACCCATGTAAAGTACCTACGACAGCAGTCTTATCCACTTGTTCAATCCTCGCCTTAGGCTTGAGTGCGAATTAAGGATACCGCTCTCTATTCTCATCTACTCGCTTCGGACTTGACAATTAGTCTTGAAGCCTCGAACACTGGTTATTTGTTGTCTTGCCCTCGAGCGTCACGACTCAAAGTCAAGGTCGTTACACTTGGATAAGACTCCATACTTGAGCGCAAGACGTTGCCTCAGAAGATTTACTCTCTACGCGAAGAAACGATATTCGCTACCCGATACGATACATCAGAAGAATTGCCCAGAACTAGGTTGAAAGATACTTAGTAGTAAGCAACGATGTCGAACCCTTTCAACATGGATGATCTCCGAGATGCGCTGGTTGACGCTCTCAAAGAAAATGCTAAGAAAGAAGAAGAGACGGTCAAGAAGATCGCGGATCCCGGGAAATGGGACGGAGATAAGAAAAAGTTCCGCCTCTGGTGGACAAAGATACGTCTTTGGGTCTCAGCTCAAAACTGGAAATCGGATAAGGTGTTGGCAACGGCGGTATTGCTACGTCTGGAAGGGAAAGCAGAACCCTTCGCCCAGCTCACGATGGAGAGATATCTCGATCAAGAAATAAAGAAGAAAAAGGATTCTAATGACCTCCTAGGAGATGACGCTTGGCCTACGTGGCCTAATTTCCAAAAGGAGATAACCGACTTCTTCCAGATTACGACTCTCGAGTACCAGTCATATCAAGAGCTGAAAGCCCTCAGACAAGGATCTATGCTCATGTCGGACTTTCTTCAGAAGTTCGACATACTCAAGCGAGAAGCAAAGGTCTCGGAAGGAGAAGCGGCGCATCTGCTCAAACAAGCGGTTAGATTCACCACGTATCAGCAAGTCTCCCTTCACTGTGAGATCGATGACGACGACTACGAGGATCTTTATAAGCAATACGATAACTATGGAAAGACGTTGGAAAGGATCCACGAGGAACGAGGAGCGGCTAGGGCGGCTCAATCCGCGAGGCCTTACCGAGGACAATATCGTCCTTCCCAGGGCCAGCAAGGACAGAGCCAACCACGATTCACGCCCACAGGGTTGCAACCTGGTCGCGGAGCCCCAATGGAAATAGGAATGCAGTACACCGGTGATACCCGGACTTGCTGTAACTGCGGAGAAGTAGGGCATATCGCCCGAAACTGCAAAAAGCCGAAGAAGACGAACGCGAGGGCTTCGGAACTCACACCGGCTCAGCCGCAAACAGCCACAGGAGGGGAGTACGCCTCTCACAATGCCGCTTATGTGACAGCTGAAGCCGAGGCCTACTGGCGAGACAAGCTCACGGTTGAGGCTAAACAGCAGGAGGCTTTAAAAGGCCAATGATCGTGAATGAAGAGGGTATTCATGATCTAGAAGAATATACTGATGACGAGTTTCCTGTATGCACGATTTCGGGGCGTCTTTCAGTGAAAGCGCAGCATCCAAAGACGTGCTTAATTCCCCTATGACTAACTGCTCCACAGAAATATCGTCACAATCCCTCGACACCCAAAAACAGTTCACTCTCCAAACAAGTCTCCGATTCAAAACAACCACTGGATGGAAGTCGGCAGATCTATATGCCTTACTCGATTCAGGGGCATCCAATTCCTTCATCGATTTAGACTTTTGCAGATATCACAATCTCATTTTGGATAAACTAACCAACCCGATTGTAGTAACAAATGCGGATGGCTCTGAAGGAGCAATAGGAAGGATCACGCATCAGGTCACGGTACTATTTGACGTTCAAGGACATTCCGAATATGCGGACTTCTATGTTACCATTTTAGGAACGCATTCACTTTTTATAGGATATGATTGGCTAGAACGCCACAATCCAAAGATTGATTGGGTAAAAAGAGAATTAACCTTTTCTAGATGCACCAGTCAATGTAAGTTTCGACAAAAAGATCGGTTACCAGCCTCTATGTTCCAACGAGCAATTGAAGAAGGACTCAAGGAAAAAGTACCCGTTCAATATCATGATTACCTTGACGTCTTTTCACAGAATGAATCGGAACAAATGCCGATAAGGAAGCCATGGGATCACGCCATTGATCTTAAACCCGACTTCGAACCAAGAAAAGGAAGAATTATTCCTTTATCCGACCCCGATATGGAAGAAGTCAGAACGTTCATAGAAAAAGAACTCAAAAAAGGATATATCTGACCATCCAAATCCCCACAAACGTCGCCGGTGTTCTTTATCCCCAAAAAAGATGGTAAAAAACGAATGGTCATTGATTATCGTTATCTCAATGACGGGACCATCAAAAACGCTTACCCATTACCGCTAATCCCTCAGCTCATAGATCAACTTAAAGGGGCTGATCTCTTCACTACCATGGATCTCCGATGGGGATACAATAATATCCGAATCAAAGAAGGCGACGAATGGAAGGGAGCCTTCGTCACTCCTCTCGGTTCCTATGAACCATTGGTAATGTACTTTGGAATGACTAATTCACCGTCTACGTTCCAACAGATGATGAATGACGTCTTTAATGACATGTACACAGTCGTCATCATCTTTATGGATGATTGTAACATTTTTACCAAAGGAAGACCAACGGAAGAACATTGAAAAATTGTCAAAGAAGTTGTTACGATTTCATCCTTTCTCCTTTTTCTCATTGGTCAACGTATCGTATGACTTCTTTCCTATTTTCTATTTGCTCATCGTATGACTCCACTTTCTTACTCGTACAGCCTCGACTGTGCATAGCTACGTACGCAGCATCGCCCGCCCAGACATAGTAGTTCATAGCTTGGTCTGTGCTCATTTCGTCCCAGTATTTAAACCCATGTACAGTACGATAAACGGCAGTCTTATCCACTTGTTCAATCCTCGCCTTAGGCTTGAGTGCGAATTAAGGATACCGCTCTCTATTCTCATCTACTCGCTTCAGACTTGACGATTAGTCTTGAAGCCTCGAACACTGGTTACTTGTTGTCTTGCCCTCGAGCGTCACGACTCAAAAGTCTAGGTCGTTACAGAAGTTCTTCAGCGACTACGAGAAAATGACCTTTACGTTAAACCAGAAAAATGCCACTTCGAGCAAAAGAAGGTAGATTTTCTAGGAATGGTCGTATCAAAAGAAGGCATGGAAATGCAAAAATCCAAGGTGGCCGGAGTCCTTGACTGGCCAACTCCAACCAGACTCAAACAAGTGCAAGGCTTTCTTGGCCTTTGCAATTACTACCGACACTTTATTGCTAATTTTGCTGACATCGCCAGACCCTTAAATGATCTCACAAAAAAAGACACACCCTTTGAATGGGGGCCAAGACAAGAGAAGGCATTCAACGATCTCAAAGAATGCTTCACCAAGGCACCTCTTCTCGCATATCCCGATGAAGACAAGGAAATGTGAGTAGAAATGGACGCCAGTGATGTCGCCACAGGAGGTGTTCTATCGGTAAAAGGAGAAGACGGTTTGTGGAGACCAACCGCATTCATCTCTCATTCTTTTGACAGCGCAGAACGAAATTATCCAATCTATGACAAAGAACTCTTGGCGGTCATTCGAGCTCTAAAAGAATGGTGCCATTACCTCATTGGAAGAGTTTCTTTCGAGATCTGGACGGATCATAAAAATTTAGAGTATTGGCGCAAGCCACAAACCTTATCCCCTAGACAGGCACAATGGCACGCACTCCTACAAGAGTTCAATTATACGATGTGCTACAAACCAGGAACAACGAACGGTCGTGCAGACGCTCTATCAAGAAGGCCAGATCATGGTGATGCGGTTATGGACCATAATACTAACATCACCATATTTCCAGAAATCATTGAAACGAATAACATTTCCTTATATTCTTCATTTTACGATGAACTAATCTCTGAATCACAGAAGATTCCAGGAGATGTAGAAGGTTTCACCTTTAACGATGAGGAAAAAATATTCAAAAATAATTCTGGAAAAACCTTCGTTCCCCCTTCACTTCGTACCAAACTCCTAAACATCTGTCACGACGCTCCCATTGCTGGCCACCCCGGTCAGGCACGCACTATTCATCTCCTTTCCCAATATTTCACATGGCCCGGTATCACTAAAGATGCCAAACTTTACATAGATTCTTGCCAAACGTGCGCCCTCACGAAGGGTAAGCAAAAAGCACCAGCAGGAAAACTTTTACCCCTTCCTATCCCTGAACACCCATGGGAAGACATTTCCGTTGACTTCATCACTGGACTTCCTCTTTCATCTTCATATGACTCAGTTTGCGTTGTAGTGGACAGATTTTCCAAAGAAGTAGTTTTCGTTCCATGCGTTAAAACCACATCCTCCAAAGACTTAGCTCGTATTTTCAGGGACAATGTTTGGTGTATTCACGGACTTCCTCGTACTATAGTTTCAGATCGCGGACCTCAATTTGTTTCTGATTTCACTTCCGAACTCTGCAGACTCCTCGGAATCGAGCAACGACTCTCTATGGCATATCACCCTCAAACCGACGGGCAAACTGAAAGGATCAATCGAGATCTAGAACAATACCTCCGTGCTTACGTGGCAAAAAAGCAAGAGAATTGGGCCAAATGGATCAAATTAGCCCAATTCCAGCACAACAATGCCCTCACTTCAGCCACAGGCACTATTCCTTTCGCAATTACCCGAAATTATCATCCCCGTTTAGGTTTCGAAGGAAATGCCAAGACCGCCGCTGGAGAATTTGGTAAAAAGGCAGGAGAAGCTCACGCGGAAATTAAGGAAGCCCTCGAGGCGTCCCAAAAAAGAATGAAACATTCCGCGGAGCAAAAAAGAAGCGAAGCACCGGATTACACGATCGGCAATCAGGTATGGCTATCCACAGAACATCTCAAACTCCCTTACACCGCACGGAAATTAACCCAAAAATGGATCGGACCTTATACCATCACAAAGGTCCTACCAAATGCGGTTTCTCTACGCCTTCCTAAATCCATCCACATTCATCCAATGGTCAACGTTTCCCGTATTAAACCCTATCGAAATGTTCTAGAAGGACAACCAACCCTCCATCCTGATCCAATAGTAATCACAGAAGAGGGATATGAGGAGTATGAAGTCGAAGAAATCGTAGCGTCACAAATGAAAGGACGACAACTCCAATACCTCGTCCATTGGAAAGGCTGGGATGAAACGGATCATACATGGGAACCATTGACCAATTTGACCAACGCAGATAAAGCAATTGCCGAGTTCCACAAAAAGAATCCGTCTTCTCCCCGAAAGGTCTGAGGAATTTCTACCTCTGACTTCACTGCCCTCTTCCATGATTACTCAATAGACACCGCAACACGCTTTCATGCCACGCGCTTAGATTTCGAGGGAAGTATATAAACCCCTCCTTACCCTCAACTTCCCAGCATCCTTCCAGAATGTCCATCATCGCTTTCTTTCTCTGTGCCACCTTCGCCTTCTCTGCCTTTCTCCTTTACGTCTTGTCCCACGCTATCCTCAACTGCGCCTCCTCCGTTGTCCAGGAGGCAGCCCGTCAAAATACACCCATCGTCATTTCTCTATCGCTCGGCCCATTCCACGTTTTCACTTTCTCGACAGTTGTGTCCAGCGAATGGAACGCCATCGGCATCCACCAGCGCTGGGGAAAGCTGATAAAACGTCCACAGAATGACTGGGAAAATGGCCAATGGGATATCACCAACAATGTGCCGGCTAATGGTCAGAATCAGGGACAATGGGGGAACTGGTAAGCCGAGTCGTCTTCAACGGCGATCCATACCCGGAAACGGATTGGATAGGCTTATCGAATCTCGTCGGGACGACTCGATTTAAGAGGGGGGTAATGTTACGATTTCATCCTTTTTCATCATCCTCATTGGCTAATGTATCGTATGATTCTCCTTCTCTTTTCCATTGGCTTATCATATGACTCCACTTTTTTCCTCGTACAGCCTCGACTGTGCATGGCTATGTACGCAGCATCACTCATCCATATGTAGTAGTTCATAGCTTGGTCTGTGCTCGCCTTGTCTCAGTATTTAAACCCATGTAAAGTACCTACGATGGCAGTCTTATCCACTTGTTCAATCCTCGCCTTAGGCTTGAGTGCGAATTAAGGATACCGCTCTCTATTCTCATCTACTTGCTTCAGACTTGACGATTAGTCTTGAAGCCTCGAACACTGGTTATTTGTTGTCTTGCCCTCGAGCGTCACGACTCAAAGTCAAGGTCGTTACAATCCTCTTTTGAGTCGCCTCAAGGATCTTTTTAATTTCTGCATGAGCTTCTCCAGCTTCTTTTCCAAATTCTCTGGCTGCTAATTTGGCATTGCCTTCAAAACCTAAACGGGGGTGGTACTAGTAATTTCGGGTGATGGCGAAAGGAATAGTGCCAGTGGCGGAAGTGAGGGCATTATTGTGCTGGAATTGGGCTAATTTGATCCAATCTGCCCAATTCTCCTGTTTCTTTGCCATGTAAGCACAGAGGTATTGTTCGAGATCTCGATTGATCCTCTCTGTTTGCCCATCGGTTTGGGGATGGTATGCCATGGAGAGCCGTTGCTCAATCCCGAGGAGTTTACAGAGTTCGGAAGTAAAATCTGAAACAAACTGAGGTCCACGATCTGAAACTATAGTAAAGGGAAGTCCGTGAATACACCACACATTGTCTCTGAAGATATGAGCCAAGTCTTTGGATGACGTGGTTTTGACACAAGGTACAAAGACCACTTCTTTAGAGAACCTATCCACGACGACACAAATTGAGTCATATGAAGACGAAAGAGGAAGTCCGGTGATGAAATCAACAGAAATATCTTCCCATGGATGTTCAGGGATAGGAAGAGGCATGAGTTTTCCTGCTGGTGCCTTTTGCTTACCCTTCGTGAGGGCGCATGTTTGGCAAGAGTCTACGTAAAGTTTGGTATCTTTAGTAATACCGGGCCATGTGAAGTGTCGAGAAAGAAGATGGATTGTTCTTGCCTGACCGGGGTGGCTGGCAATAGGAGCGTCATGGCAAATATTTAGGAGCTTGGTACGGAGTGAAAGGGGAACGAAAGTTTTTCCAGAGTTATTTTTGAATATTTTTTCCTCATCGTTAAAGGTAAAACCTTCTACGTCTCCTGAGATTTTCTGTGATTCAGAGATGAGTTCTTCATAAAAGGAAGAAGATAAGGAAATGTTATTCGTCTTAGTGATTTCTGGAAATATGGTAATGTTAGTATTGTGGTCTGTGACCGCATCACCATGATCTGGTCTTCTTGAGAGAGCGTCAGCTCGTCCATTTGTTGTTCCTGGCTTATAGCACATCATATAGTTGAATTCTTGGAGAAGTGCATGCCATCGTGCCTGTCTAGGAGATAAGGTTTGTGGCTTTTGCCAATATTCGAGGTTCTTGTGGTCCGTCCATATCTCAAAAGAAGCTCTCCCAATAAGGTAATGGCGCCATTCTTTTAGAGCCCGAATGACTGCCAAGAGTTCTTTGTCATAGATTGGATAGTTCCGTTCTGCGCTATCAAAGGAATGAGAGATAAACACTGTTGGTCTCCACAAACCATCTTCTCCTTTTACCGACAGGACACCTCCTGTTGCGATATCACTAGCGTCAGTTTCTACTCGCATTTCTTTTTCTTGGTCGGGGTATGCGAGGAGAGGTGCTTTAGTAAAGCATTTTTTAAGGTTGTTGAATGCCCTTTCTTGTTTTGGTCCCCATACGAAAGGCGCGTCTTTTTTGGTGAGATCGTTTAAGGGTCTGGCGATGTCAGCAAAATTAGCAATGAACCGTCGATAGTAATTGCAAAGGCCAAGGAAGCCTTGCACTTGTTTAAGTCTGGTCGGAGTTGGCCAATCCATGACTCCGGCCACCTTTGATTTTTGCATTTCAACGCCTTCTTTTGATATGACCATTCTGAGGAAGTCTACTTTCTTTTGTTCGAAGTGGCATTTTTCGGGTTTGATGTAAAGGTCGTTTTCTCGTAGGCGTTGAAGGACTTCTTTGACGATCTTTCAATGTTCTTCGGTTGGTCTTCCTTTGGTGAAGATGTTACAGTCGTCCATGAAGATAATGATGACTGTGTACATGTCGTTAAAAACATCATTCATCATCTGTTGGAACGTAGATGGGGAATTAGTCATTCCAAAGTACATTACCAATGGTTCATAAGAACCGAGAGGTGTGACAAAGGCTCCTTTCCATTCGTCTCCTTCTTTGATGCGGATATTGTTGTATCCCCATCGGAGATCCATGGTAGTAAAGAGATCGGCACCTTTGAGTTGATCTATTAATTGAGGGATTAGCGGTAAAGGGTAGGCATTTTTGATGGTTCCGTCATTGAGATAGCGATAGTCGATTACCATTCATTTCTTACCATCCTTTTTTGGGATAAAAAATACAGGTGACATTTGAGGAGATTTGGAAGGTCGAATATATCCTTTCTTGAGTTCTTTCTTGATAAATGTTCTGACTTCTTCCATGTCTAAATCGGATAATGGGATTATTCGTCCCTTTCTTGGTTCGAAGTCTTCTTTGAGATCTATGGCATGATCCCATGGTTTCCTGATCGGCATTCGTTCCGATTCATTCTGTGAAAAGACGTCAAGGTAATCATGATATTGGATGGGTACTTTTTCCTTGAGTCCTTCTTTGATAGCTCTTTGAAACATTGATGATGGTAGTCGATCTTGTTGATGTAAACTACATCGAGCTGTACATCTGGAAAAGGTTAGTTCCTTTTTTACCCAGTCTATTTTTGGATTATGGCGTTCAAGCCAATCATATCCTATAAAGAGTGAGTGCGTTCCGAGGATTGTAACATATAGGTCAACATATTCCGAATGTCCTTGAATGTCTAATAGGACTGTTACAAAATGGGTGATGCTTCCTATAGCTCCTTCAGAGCCGTCAGCATTAGTCACTATTACCGGTTTTGTTAGTTTTCGGAGAATCATATTATAATATTTGCAAAAGTCTGTGTCTATAAAAGAGTTAGACGCTCCTGAATCAAGTAGTGCATAAAGTTCTGTTGTTTTCCATCCAGTAGTCATTCAGAATCGCAGGCTAGTTTGAACATTGAACTGCCTTTGATTGTTGAGGGGTTGTGGTGATATTCCTGTTGAATAGTTAGTCATAGGGGAATTAAGCACGTCTTTGGACGCTGCGCTTTCACTGAAAGACACCCCGAAAATAGAGTCTATCGTGCATACAGGAAAATCAATGTCAGTATATTCTGTAAGATCATGAATACCCTCTTCATTCATGATCATTGGCCTTTTAAAGCCTCCTGCTGTTTAGCCTCGACCGCGAGCTTGTCTCGCCAGTAGGCTTCTGCTTCTGCCATTACATAAGCAGCATTATGGGAAGCGTACCCCCCTCCTGCGGCCATTTGCAGCGGAGCCAGTGCGAGTTCCGAAGACCTCGCATTTGTCTTCTTCGGCTTTTTGCAGTTTCGGGCGATGTGCCCTACTTCTCCACAGTTGTAGCAGGTACGGGTATCACCGGCGTACTGCATTCCGATCTCCATTGGAGCTCCGCGACCTGTTACGATTTCATTCTTTCTCATCATTCTCATTGGCTAACATATCGTATGATTCTCTCTCTCTTTCCCATTGGTTTACCATATGACTCCACTTTCTTACTCATATAGCCTCGACTGCGCATACCTATGCGCGCAGCATCGCACATCCTTACTAGGTCATACATAGCTCGGTCTGTGTGCATCTTACTCCAGTATTTAAACCCCTGTAAAGTACCTAGGACGATAGTCTTATCCACTTGTTCAATCCTCGCCTTAGGCTTGAGTGCGAATTAAGGATACCGCTCTAACTTTACCTTTTCTACTCGCTTTAAGCTTGACGACTAGCTTTAAAGCCTCAAACACTGGTTATTCGATTGTCTTGCCCTCGAGCGTTACGACTCAAAGTCTAGGTTGTTACACTTGGATAAGACTACCTACTTGAGCGCAAGACATTGCCTCAGAAGATTGACTCTCTACGCAAAGAAACAATATTCGCCACCCGATACGATACATCAGAAGAATTGCCCAGAACTAGGTTGGAAGATACTTAGTAGTAAGCAACGATGTCGGATCCCTTTAACATGGATGATCTCAAGGCGGCACTTATTGATGCCATGAAAGAAGGCACGAAGACCGAGGAGACGACAAAGAAGATTGCCGAGCCAGGCAAATGGGACGGCGACAAAAAGAAGTTCCGTCTATGGTGGACAAAGATACGTCTCTGGGTTTCAACTCAAACCTGGAAATCAGATAAAGTACGAGCCACGGCGGTCCTACTTCGTCTCAAAGGAAAGGCGGAATCTTTTGCCCAATTAACGATGGAGAAATATCTCGATAGAGAGACAAAGAAGGACAAGGACAGAGATGTTCTAGGAGAATCCGCGTGGCCTGACTGGACGGGACTCCAAGAGGAAGTAACAAATTTCTTCCAGATCAAAACCCTCGAGTACCAGTTGTACCAAGAGCTGAAAACCTTCCAACAAGGAACCATGCTCACGTCGGACTTCCTCCAAAAATTCGACATCCTAAAAAGAGAAGCGAAAGTGTCAGAAGGAGAGGCGGCACACCTACTCAAGCAAGCAGTAAGGTTTGCCACTTATCAGCAGGTCTCTCTCCACTGTGAGATTGAGGACGATGACTACGATGATCTGTATAAGCAATACGATGTTTATGGGAAAACGTTGGAAAGGATCCATGAGGAACGAGGAGCGGCCAGGGCAGCTCAAACCCCAAAGCCTTACCGAGGACAATATCGTCCTTCCCAGGGCCAGCCAGGGCAGAGCCAACCAAGGTTTACACCCACAGGGACACAGCCTGGCCGCGGAGCTCCAATGGAGATAGGAATGCAGTACGCCGGAGATACCTGTACATGCTACAACTGCGGGGAAGTAGGGCACATCGCCTGAAATTGCAAGAAGCCAAAGAAGACAAACACGAGGTCTTCGGAACTCGCACCGGTTCAGCCACAAACGGCCACAGGAGGGGGGTACACCTCCCATAATGCGGCTTATGTAACAGCAGAAGCCGAGGCATACCGGCGAGACAAGTTGGCAGTAGAGGCCAAACAACAAGAGGCTTTAAAAGGCCAATGATTGTGAACGAAGAGGGTGTTCATAATCTAGAAGAGTATACTGACGACGATTTTCCTGTATGCACGATAGGTTCTATTTTCGGGGCGTCTTTCAGAGAAAGCGCGGCGTCCAAGGACGTGCTTAATTCCCCTATGACTAATTGCTCCACAGAAATATCATCACAATCCCTCGACACACAAAGACAATTCACTATCCGAACAAGTCTCTGATTCAAAACTACCACCGGATGGAAATCGGCAGATCTATATGCTTTGCTCGATTCAGGGGCTTCTAATTCTTTCATCGATTTAGACTTTTGCAGATATCACAATCTCGTTTTGGATAAATTAACCAAACCGATCATAGTGACAAATGCGGATGGCTCTGAAGGAGCAATAGGAAAAATCACACATTAGGTCACGGTATTATTTGACGTTCAAGGACATTCCGAATACGCAGATTTCTATGTTACTGTTTTAGGAACGCATTCACTTTTTATAGGATATGATTGGCTAGAACGCCATAACCCAAAGATCAACTGGGTCAAAAGGGAGCTAACGTTTTCTAGATGCACCAGTCAATGCAAATTTCGGCAAAAAGATCGGTTACCAGCCTCCATGTTCCAACGAGCTATCGAAGAAGGGCTCAAGGAAAAAGTACCCGTTCAGTATCATGATTATCTTGACGTTTTCTCACAGAATGAATCGGAACGAATGCCGATCAGAAAACCATGGGATCACGCCATCGATCTCAAACCTGATTTCGAACCAAGAAAAGGACGAATTATTCCTTTATCCGACCCAGATATGGAAGAAGTAAGGACCTTCATCGAAAAAGAACTCAAGAAAGGTTACATTCGACCCTCCAAATCCCCTCAAACGTCACCCGTGTTCTTTATCCCAAAGAAAGATGGTAAAAAACGAATGGTCATTGATTACCGTTACCTCAATGACGGAACCATCAAGAATGCTTACCCATTACCACTGATTCCTCAATTAATAGATCGACTCAAAGGTGCTGACCTCTTCACCACCATGGATCTTAGATGGGGATACAATAACATCCAAATCAAAGAAGGCGACGAATGGAAAGGAGCCTTTGTTACCCCTCTTGGTTCCTATGAACCGCTGGTAATGTACTTTGGAATGACTAACTCGCCATCTACGTTCCAACAGATGATGAATGACGTCTTTAACGACATGTACACAGTCGTCATCATCTTTATGGATGATTGTAACATCTTCACCAAAGGAAGACCAATGGAAGAACACCAAAGGATCGTCAAAGAAGTCCTTCAACGCCTATGAGAAAACGATCTTTACGTCAAATCTGAGAAATGTCACTTCGAGCAAAAGAAGGTAGACTTCCTCGGAATGGTCATATCAAAAGAAGGCGTTGAAATGCCAAAATCCAAAGTGGCCGGAGCCCTCGATTGGCCAACTCCGACAAGATTAAAACAACTGCAGGGCTTTCTAGGCCTTTGCAATTACTACCGACGTTTCATTGCTAATTTCGCTAACATCGCTAGACCCTTAAACGATCTCACCAAAAAGGACACACCTTTCGAATGGGGATCAAGACAAGAAAAGGCATTCAATGATCTCAAAGAATGCTTTACCAAGGCACCTCTCCTCGCATATCCTGATCAGGAAAAAGAAATGCGAGTAGAAACTGACGCTAGTGATATCGCCACAGGAGGAGTATTATCTGTAAAAGGAGAAGATGGTTTGTGGCAACCAACAGCGTTTATCTCTCACTCCTTTGATAGCGCAGAACGAAATTATCCAATCTATGACAAAGAACTCTTGGCGGTTATTCGGGCTCTTGAAGAATGGCGTCATTACCTTATTGGGAGAGCTTCTTTCGAGATCTGGACAGATCATAAAAATCTCGAATATTGGCGAAAACCACAAACCTTATCACCAAGACAAGCCCGCTGGCATGCACTTCTTCAAGAATTCAATTACACAATGTGCTATAAACCAGGGACAACAAACGGTCGAGCAGACGCTCTATCAAGAAGACCAGATCATGGTGACGCAGTTACGGATCATAATACTAACATCACCATCTTTCCTGAAGTTGCCGAAGCAAATAATATTTCCCTATCCTCTTCTTTTTACGAAGAACTAATCTCTGAATCACAAAAGATCTCAGGGGACGTAGAAGGTTTTACCCTTAACGATGAGGAAAAAATATTCAAAAATAATTCTGGAAAAACCTTCGTTCCTCTTTCACTTCGTACCAAACTCCTAAACATCTGTCACGACTCTCCCATTGCCGGCCATCTGGGTCAGGCACGCACAATTCATCTTCTCTCTTGATATTTCACATGGCCTGGCATTACTAAAGATGCCAAACTTTACGTAGATTCTTGCCAGACGTGCGCCCTCACGAAGGGTAAACAAAAAGCACCAGCAGGGAAACTCATGCCTCTCCCTATTCCCGAACATCCATGGGAAGATATCTCTGTCGACTTTATCACCGGACTTCCTCTTTCGTCTTCATATGACTCGATTTGTGTTATTGTGGACAGATTTTCTAAAGAAGTAGTTTTCGTCCCCTGTGTCAAAACCACTTCATCCAAAGACTTGGCTCGTATCTTTAGAGATAACGTTTGGTGCATTCATGGACTTCCTCGTACTATAGTTTCAGATCGTGGACCACAATTTGTTTCAGATTTCACTTCAGAACTATGTAAACTCCTTGGGATCGAGCAACGGCTCTCCACGGCATACCACCCTCAAACCGACGGACAAACCGAAAGGATCAATCGAGACCTGGAACAATACCTCCGTGCTTACGTAGCAAAAAAACAGGAAATGTGGGCAGAATGGATCAAACTAGCCCAATTCCAGCACAACAACGCTCTCACCTCTGCCACCGGCACCATTCCTTTCGCTATCACCCGAAATTATCATCCCCGTTTAGGTTTCAAAGGAAACGCTAAAACTTCAGCCGGAGAATTTGGCAAAGAAGCAGGAGAAGCTCACGTGGAAATTAAGGAAGCCCTCGAGGCGTCCCAAAAAAGAATGAAGCGTTCCGCGGAGCAGAAAAGAAGCGAAGCACCGGATTACGTTGTCGGAGATCAAGTATGGCTATCCACAGAACATCTCAAACTTCCTTACACCGCGCGGAAATTAACCCAAAAATGGATCGGACCCTATACCATCACGAAAGTCCTACCAAATGCGGTTACTTTACGCCTTCCTAAATCCATTCATATTCACCCGACGGTCAACGTTTCCCGTGTCAAACCCTATCGAGATGTTCTTGAAGGCCAACCAACTCTACGCCCAGATCCGATTGTAATCACGGAAGAAGGATATGAGGAATACGAAGTTGAAGAAATCGTGGCATCGCAAATGAAAGGATGACAACTCCAATATCTCATCCATTGGAAAGGCTGGGATGAAACAGATCGTACGTGGGAACCATTGGCAAACTTAGCTAATGCGGAAAAAGCGATTGCCGAGTTCCACAATAAGAATCCATCCTCTCCCAGGAAGATCCGAGGAATTTCCACCTCCGACTTCACCGCCCTTTTCCATGATTACTCAATAGATACCACGACACGTTTCCATGCCACGCATTTGGACTTCAAAGGAGGTATATAACTCCTCCTTACCCTCGACTTCCCCAACATCCTCTCAACCATGTCGCTAATCGTCTTTTTCCTCTGCGCCACCGCCGCCTTCTTCGCTTTCCTCCTTTACGTCGTATCTCACGCCATCCTTGACCGCGCATCCTCTATCGTCCAGGAGGCAGCACGTCAGCAAATGCCTATCGTCATCTCCTTGTCAATCGGTCCATTCCATATCTTCACCTTCTCCACTGTCATATCAGGCGAATGGAATGCCATTGGAGTCCAACAATGATGGGGTAAGATGATAAAGCGTCCACAAGCAGACTGGGAAAACGACCAGTGGGACATCAACAACGACGTGCCGGTTAACGGTCAGAACCAAGGTCAATGGGGAAATTGGTAAGCCGAGTCGTCTTTCCACGGCGATCCATACCCGGAAACGGATTGGATAGGCTTATCGAATCTCGTCAGGACAACTCGATCTAAGAGGGGGGTAGTGTTACGATTTCATTCTTTCTCATCATTCTCATTGGCTAACATATCGTATGATTCTCTCTCTCTTTCCCATTGGTTTACCATATGACTCCACTTTCTTACTCGTATAGCCTCGACTGCGCATACCTATGCGCGCAGCATCGCACATCCTTACTAGGTCATACCATAGCATAGCTCGGTCTGTGTGCATCTTACTCCAGTATTTAAACCCCTGTAAAGTACCTAGGACTCAGACGATAGTCTTATCCACTTGTTCAATCCTCGCCTTAGGCTTGAGTGTGAATTAAGGATACCGCTCTAACTTTACCTTTTCTACTCACTTTAAGCTTGACGACTAGCTTTAAAGCCTCAAACACTGGTTATTCAATTGTCTTGCCCTCGAGCGTTACAACTCAAAGTCTAGGTCGTTACACGACCGGGCTGTGTCCCTGTTGGCGTGAACCATGGTTGGCTCTGACCCTGTTGACTTTGGGAAGGTCGATACTGTCCCCGATAAGGCTTCGGGGTCTGAGCCGCCCTAGCCGCTCCTCGCTCCTCATGGATTCTTTCCAACGTTTTCCCGTAAGCATCGTATTGCTTATACAGGTCATCATATTCGTCGTCTTTGATTTCGCAGTGGAGAGAGACCTGTTGGTAAGTGGCAAATCTAACCGCTTGTTTGAGTAAGTGTGCCACTTCTCCGTCTGATACCCTTGCTTCTCTTTTTAGGATGTCGAACTTTTGGAGGAAGTCCGCAGTAAGCATAGTCCCTTGTCGGAAGGCTTTCAACTCCTGATACGACTGGTATTCAAGAGTTTTGATCTGGAAGAAATTCGTTACTTCTTCCTGAAGCTCGGTCCAGTTGGGCCAAGCTGCCTCTCCGAGCAGATCTCCGTCTTTGTTCTTCCTTGTTTCTTTATCGAGGTATTTCTCCATCGTTAATTGGGCGAAGGGTTCTGCCTTTCCTTTGAGACGAAGTAGGACCGCTGTGGCCCGTACCTTATCTGTTTTCCAGGTTTGAGTCAAAACCCAGAGACGTATCTTTGTCCACCATAGACGGAACTTCCTTTTGTCACCGTCCCATTTGCCTGGCTCAGCAATCTTCTTTGTCGTTTCTTCGGCCTTCGTGCCTTCTTTCATGGCATCGATGAGTGCCACCTTGAGGTCATCCATGTTGAAGGGATCCGACATCGTTGCTTACTACTAAGTATCTTCCAACCTAGTTCTGGGCAATTCTTCTGATGCAACGTCTTGCACTCGAGTAGGTAGTCTTATCCAAGTGTAACGACCTAGACTTTGAGTCGTAACGCTCGAGGGCAAGACAACGAATAATCAGTGTTTGAGGCTTCAAGATTAATCGTCAAGTCTGAAGCGAGTAGATGATTACCCTTAATTCGCACTCAAGCCTAAGGCGAGGATTGAACAAGTGGATAAGACTGCCGTCCTATGTACTTTACATCGGTTTAAATACTGAGACGATATGCGCACAGACCGAGCTATGAACTACCTAATAAAGGTGTGCAATGCTGCATGTATAGGTATGCGCAGTCGACTCGGAGGCTATATGAGTAAGAAAGTGGAGTCATATGGTAAACCAATGAGAGAAGATGAAGGGAATCATACAATACGT
Source organism: Tylopilus plumbeoviolaceoides (assembly GCA_003316375.1). Classification (NCBI taxonomy): domain Eukaryota; kingdom Fungi; phylum Basidiomycota; class Agaricomycetes; order Boletales; family Boletaceae; genus Tylopilus; species Tylopilus plumbeoviolaceoides. The sequence continues at coordinate 22,760 of QFES01000290.1, forward strand.
TAGCCAATGAGAATGATGAGAAGATGAGACAGGATGAAATTGTAACAGAATGGGCTTCCGGAAATCGCAGAACATCGGAGATGGTACCCGGATAATGTGTGCCGTGTCCTGTGCACATCAGAAGACTCGGAGCAGAAGGGGTGTAGCTACGGTGTTCCGGACACGTAAACGGGTGTGGGTGAATGAATCCACTGGCACGACTCTGATGCAGTAAGTATTTGGATGGTATAAGTGAGACGCGGATGACGGTACTCGGTTTCTGATTCATCTCTGTAGTGTTCTATCCTTCGATGGACAGCGAGCGAGTATGCAGTAGACTCCGGACGAATACTGGGATGAAACAGATATGACCGGACGAAAACCAGTGGGGAGAACGGACATGGATCACGGAACGGAACGGATACGCGGCACGACATGGATGGAGCGCAGATCTCTATGACGGAAGGTTAGTAGTAATCGACATGGATGAGACGACGGAGAAACGCTGATTGATCGACTGGAAAATGAGAAATAGTCCGGATAGAGACGCGAAAATTTGTATGCAAAACCGAGAGTGCACACTCTCTCCCAAGGGGGACTTGTGTAAGGGGACGAAGGTCCCCTAGTATGACATAGGGGCCAAAGGCCCATATCTAGTGCCGACAGGCACTATCAGATGATCAGGCGCATGTGACAGAAGTAATCACATGCGCCGTAGTTAGTA
>QFES01000297.1:8975-19212 GCA_003316375.1 Tylopilus plumbeoviolaceoides
GTCTGGGGGGGTGGGAGGGCCGGGTGCTGTATCTGGGGTGCATGCGTTGACGTATCCGAGCGTGCCGCCGCCGTCGCTGTCGTCGTCGTATGGGTCGCCTGTGGTGTCGTATTTCCCGCAGAGGGAGAGTTCGCCCGTGGAGCCGCTGAGTCGACGGGGGTCGGGTGCGCGTGGTCGTGGCGGGGGCAGTGTGGAGTGGGGGAATGGACGGAGCGGGAGTCGAAGGGGGAGTGTGGAGCGGGGAGGAAGGATTGCGGAGACGGGGACGTTGGTGAAGACGCGACAGTCGCCGGTGTCGGAGAACGTGGACGAGGAGCGGTGAACTGATGTAACAGGGGCTATTGACCAAATGAGTCGAACCATGTCATACACAGCCACGAAATTGTGTCTAGCAAACGGACATGTCAGAGAACCTAGCTAGACACTACTGGCGTCGATACAGTGGTTCGCCGTTTCAGCGTCGTTTGTTGATGCCGCCGGCTCGGCACCGCCCAATGCCCATTTTGTTATGAGTCACGGGATCGGAACCTGGGCGGATATAAAAGGTCGGGGCGCGAATTGGACCTCAGATCCCCCCTTTTTTTCCATGTCGTATCAATACCCATTCATTCCTGGGCACTCTTCAATGCCTGCAACACCTCAGACAACCCATCGTTGGGATGGCGGTGACCCTCAAAATCATCAGCAGCAGCAACAGCAACAACAACAACTACAGCATCTTGAGCAGCAAGTCCTACAGCATCCACTTCAGCATCAGCCAGATCGAAACCAAGACGCGTATGTTCCTGCCGCGTCCTCCTCCGCCGTGCAACTTCAAGATCAGGTACCAATTGTACCTAGCCAGAACCCAAGACGCGCCGGTTCTGCGCCTGAGGGTGATGAGCTGCAAATGCGTTTGCAACACGTATCCGTGCCAGCGCTCTTGCAGCCCGAGCACATGAGACCACCCATGATTGATACCACGCGTGCGTATCACGTCGCAACCAGTGCTAGCCCTCCCTCGGGTCCGCCTTCTGCGGGTCCGAGTGGTGCGTTCCATGGGTCCATTGGGCCCATGCGTGCACGCATATCCCCTGTGCATACAGATCCGCGCGCCGCAGCGCACCCGTATCGTCGTCCCCAGAGTGCGACGGAAGTGGCCATTGCAAGATCAAGAAGAGAGACTGAAGACAGTGTGAGATCAAGACAAGCGTCGTCCTCGGGCACGTCCATGCTACCGGGACCACTCTCAGCCCCACCGACCTCGGCGCCCAGGGGATTTTCTACCGCCGCCAAGATGATGACCCCCTTCAAGTGCGTTTTGTTTGTTCCGTCGTAAAGAGTGCTCACGCGTCCTTGCCGCAGAGGACTCTTAAATCCTGGTTATTCGCCCACGGGCAATGTAGCAATTCGTACAGACCTACACTTCAACAGCGAGACAAATGTCCTGACTGCATTGTGTGAACTCCCGGGTCGATCCAAGAGCGACGTTACTGCCGTCCTGTCGACCAATTCCGTGAATCGGGTGAAGCAGGTCGTCATCACAGCCAAACCCCCTCCAGATATTGCAGACGATGGGTGTATTCTGAGAGAACGTAGATCCAGCACCGTCTCGCGCACGTTTGTCGTCCCGAGCCAAACAACAGTGCGTTCGTCCTTGCTTCTTCGCGTTGTTACTCATCACCAACGTTTGTGTTACAGCCCAACGACGTCTCCGTCAACATGCGCGATGGCTTGCTCTCCTTGAAGATTCAATGTCCACCACCTTCATTAGACGACGACGCCCAAGAACTTGTGATATGCTAAATGATTAGTAGATTGCATCGTTTGAGTTGATCACGCGTTCACCTCTCGCTGTATTGGCAGCTCAATCCCCCCCCTCACGTGGATCTTTTCCCGTTTCGCCTTGCATCACCACTCACTGACCTGCGCCTCCTCTCTCTGTTTCTTTAGCTTTCTCGGACTCGAAAATGTGTATATCCCCTCGGCCGCACCCCCAGCTCAGCAAAATATCCCTCCTTGCTATCTGTATAGTCTGATCGACGCCAATCACGCAGGTTCCGCTTGCCTTTTCCACGTTTGACTTATACCTACTTAGTACATTACCCAAGCTTGATGACGCGGACATGTTCGATGCAACCCGTGTAGCAAATCCCCTAGTTTAACTCATCTGTTGTTATACCTCGACGATATACATACATACACGAACGCTGACTCGCACTTCATGTTGCTTTGCCATCGCATGCCTGTATGCAATGCTATATATATGCAAATATGTCCAGCGCGTCCGACTCGATCTTATTCACAGCTCATGAAACATGTGTTTCATCGCAGCCACCACTGACAGGTGGGCTAACGCGTTTCAACGATGTTGTGTTCGTCTCTATGCGCGATCTTTCTCACCCACGACGCCTCGACGTAGAGCAACGGCCGGTGGTCCTCGGACACCCGTGACTGCCAGCAGTGCACACGCTCCTCGCCCTCGGGTGGGGAGGACACCACGGGACCGAGCGACAGCGCGAAGCGCCTCCACATTTGCATCCGCGGCGAGATAATGCACCGGCGAGCGCTGTGCACACTCCGACTCGGAGTCGTTCCCGCCGAGGCGCTCCATAACGACCTGTTTACCACCGTCGGCAGCAGCGCGCACGCAATACCGCGGGAGCCGCGTTTGGGGGCACACCGACATGGACGCCTCGTCAGTGCACACCCTGGTCCCGCAACCTTGGTACAGCCTGCCACAGCACCCACGCCTCCTCGCCTGCGCTTGCCTCGGTGATCTTTCGACGCATCGCGCGGCGATCGAGCACGTAGGACGTCGAGCGTGACGTACAGAAGGTGCGTGCACGACCTGTACGGGTGATGGTCGCCTTGACGCCTTGTAGTTCAACACCTGACGAGGAACGCGGCTTAGTGAGAACAGAGTATGCACTACTAGTAACACAGGCCCGTACCCTGTGACAATACAAAGCCATCAACGTTGTCTTCGATCTCCGAGTCTGCCGTGCAATTTGCGACGAGGCTTTCTTTGAGCGAGTTCTTGGTTTCAAGGTGCACCGTCTTGGATAGGTTGGAATACTGTGAATCCGGGGTGGGGACGCGGGTGCATCGTGAGGTCGGTGCTCGCCGACGAGGATCCGAAATGCGGTGTTGAGATGGGCGTAGTGAAGCAGGGCGGGTGCGGTTTCGGAGAGAGAGCATCGTCCTCTTCCGTCCCCCGGCCGTCTGTGCATTCTTCCAGGGCGGATGTCCAGAGTAGCATGTAGAGTCTTGATAGCATGGTGAATGCGTACAGACGAGCGAAGACGAGCGCGCTTACTTTTTCACCGCCAACGCTTTCAACACCACTCTCAGTGCGCCGATGCTCGTCCACAGTTCGTCCCAGTGCGCGTCCAGTCTAGTAGCTCGCACCCGCTCGTGCACGGCATCGGTCGACTCCTTGCTGGTGTTACTGCAAAAACAGAAGGGTATACGCGCGGTGCGAAGGGTGGCGAGTGCTTGGACAGCACCAGGGATGGGAACGATCCGATCAAGTAGAACCACAGGTGGAGAAAGACGTACTGGCCGAACTTCAAGCTTCAAGCTTCAACCAAATGCAGACTTCAAAGCTTGAATCACTATTCTCATCTCTGTCCGTGCATGAGTAAAGTTGAGTCGCTGAGCATTATCAGCAACTGGTGGCACGAGGAGAGAGTCTGAGCTCCTGTGTCTCGTCGTTTTTTGCATCCACCTACGTCTCCCTTCAAGTCCACCGAACGAAGAAACATTTCGTCGTCCGTTGCGGTCTTAGCTTCGTCTGGCGACCCGTCAGAGCCAAGCCACTGCCTCGGGCTTTTACCATACCCTTCCTACCACTTCGCTTACTACGGTTAGTACATCCCCTCACTCGTCACTACCCTCGTATATCACCCTTTTGAATCTCGGAACCGTAGCGTTCGATATTCACGGACACCGCTCATTGGTGCCCAATCTTCCGCACGCGTTGCACGCGTTCAGGTGGGGTAATTGTGGCGAAAGAGACCTTGCAAGCGAGCAAGCAAGGTAATAAGTACGTAGCCGACCCTCTGAGACAGGCTGCCCACAATTGACCGACGAATCGTGCCCAACTCAGCTGGCAGCCGTGACGTAGTGACGTACGCTTACACAGCAATTTGCCCGAATCGACTCAGTGTCCACGCATACCACACTGTTTATATTTCCCCAAGCCACCGGCGTTCCAGCAAGTTGGGTGATGAGTATACGAGGTAGTGTATCACATTGTCAAAATGCAGACCAGTGAAATAACGTACCTATCAGTCTCGCGGTTGCTATCTCAAGCAGAATCATCATTCCACGGATTTGAAGAAACTAGGGAGACGAGCTACATTGACAAGGCGATCGATATAGACCGACAAGCTCTAGCACTTTGCCTACCAGGCTACGAAAATCGAGTTGTTGCACTGAATTCCCTTGTAATCCACCTTCGCTCTCGATACAAGCAACTCGGTGACTTGCAGGATCTCGAGGAAGCCATTGTCCTCGACAGGGAGGTACTTGAGCTTCGTCCAAAAGGACACCCGGGTCGTTCCACGTCTTTGTCCAATCTCGCCAATGGTCTTTCGACTCGGTACAACCTGCTCGGTGACATGCAGGATCTCGAGGAGGCCATTGACCTCGGCCGAGAGTCACTTGAGCTTTGTCCGAAAGGACACCCAGATCGCTCCATATCTTTGTCCAGCCTTGCTATTCCTCTTTCAAGTCGCTACGGCCAGCTCGGTGGCATGCAGGATCTCGAGGAGGCCATTGTCCTCGACCGAGAGTCACTTGAGCTTCATCCGAAAGGACACCCAGGTCGCTCCACATCTTTGTCCAACCTTGCCCTTCATCTCTCGACTCGGTATAACCAGCTCGGTGGCATGGAGGATCTTGAGGAGGCCATTGTCCTCAACCGAGAGGCACTTGAGCTTTTCCCGACAGGACACCCAGGTTGCTCCACGTCTTTGAACAACCTTGCCATTGATCTCTCGACTCGGTACAACCAACTTGGTGGCATGGAGGATCTCGAGGAGGCCATTATCCTTGGCCGAGAGGTACTTGAGCTTTTCCCGACGGAATACCCAGGTTACTCCACATGTTTGTCCAACCTTGCCCTTCATCTCTCGGCTCGGTACAACCTGCTCGGTGACATGCAAGATCTTGAAGAGGCCATTGACCTTGGCCAAGAGTCACTTGAGCTTTGTCCAAAAGGACACCCAGGTCGCTCCAGATCGCTGAACAACCTTGCCCTTCATCTCTCGACTCGGTACGACCAGCTCGGTGGCATGCAGGATCTCAAAGAGGCCATTTTCCTTGACCGAGAGGCACTTGAGCTTTTCCCGACTGGACACCCATCTCGCTCCACATCTTTGAACAACCTTGCCATTGATCTCTCAAGTCGGCACAAGCAGCTCGGTGACATGCAGGATCTCGAGGAGGCCATTGTCCTCGACCGAGAAGCACTTGAGCTTTGCCCGACAGGACACCCAGGTCGCTCCACATCCTTGTCCAACCTTGCCGTCCATCTTTCCATTCGGTACAAGCACCTCGGTGGCATGCAAGATCTTGAGGAGGGCATTGTCCTCGACCGAGAAGCGCTTGAGCTTTGCCCGACAGGACACCCAGGTCGCTCCACATCCTTGTCCAACCTTGCCGTTCATCTCTCAATTCGGTACAACCGGCTCAGTGGCATGCAAGATCTCGAAGAGGCCATTGTCCTCAACCGAGAGGCACTTGAGTTCTTCTCGACAGGACACCCAGGTCGCCCCTCATCTTTGTCTAACCTTGCCCTTCATCTCTCGACTCGGTACAACCAGCTCGGTGGCATACAAGATCTCGAAGAGGCAATTGTCCTCGGCCGAGAGGCCTTTGAGCTTCGTCCAGAAGGACATCCTTACCGATCGCAGTCCTTGGGCAACCTTGCATGCTACCTTCATACTCGTTTTACAAAATCGAAGCATGCAAAGGATCAGGAGGAGTTGTTTAGCATCTATGCTCAATTGTCTCATTTGTCACAACTCGTATCTTCTGCAGATGTTGTCATTTCTAAAGATTGGATTAAAATGGCTGAAGAATCCCAGCATCCCACATTGCTTCTGGCATATGAAACCACCCTCCGACTCCTCGTTCAACATCTGGCCAGTCTGCCGTCCTTACCTAGACACCATGTCGTCATGAAGGAGCTCACATCGTCTATCGCGGTAGATGCTTTTTCTGCATGTCTTCGTAATAATGCTCCTGACCGTGCGGTTGAGCTCCTCGAACAAGGACGGAGTGTATTTTGGCATCAGCTCACTCGCCTCCACTCTCCGCTGCATGCTGTCATGGAATCTGGCCCGGAAGGAAAAGCATTGGCGGACGAGTTCGCGCAGTTGTCCCAGCTCATGCGCAATACACTTCGTTCGCCCTGTGACGCTGATCAGCATGAACGCATGTGGCGACTCAACCTCAAATTTCAGCAAGTTGTGACCAATATACGCGTGCTACCCGGCTTCTCTCGCTTCCTCCTTCCCACCCTCTTCTCAGATCTCCGATCCGCAGCCCGTGGGGGACCAGTCATTATTCTGAATGCGAGCATGTATTCTTGCGACGCACTCATCGTCTTCTTCGATCGAGATCTTGTTCATGTCCCTTTACAGATCAAGCAAGGGAGCGTTTGGGATTTGTCAACGGAACTCCATTCGTTGACTGAACGCTTAAAAAGGGAGGACATGTCGAGGGAGCTCGCAACCTTCTTACGCAAAGTCTGGGATCAAATTGTAGGACCCATCGTCGATATCCTTCAGACGACCCATCCACCTGGGTCGCGCATCTGGTGGTGTCCCACTGCTGGGTTCTCTTTGCTACCCTTACATGCCGCTGGTCCGTTTCGGAAGCGTCAACGGAATCTCTCTGAGATATACATCTCGTCATATACCCCTACCCTCGCCTCTCTCATTCGCGCCAGAGCCGGACACGTTCCTAGCTCCATGCCCCATGAGAAACGTTTCCTTGCAATCGGTCAAGCCACAGCCATTGGCGAGAGTGAGCTCCATTCCATAGGCACGGAACTTGACATCATTGGTCATCTCGTCGACGACCTCGCTGCATTCATGCGCGTCGAAGGAGAGCACTCTTCAATTGACAGGGTCGTTGAAGAGCTTGGTAGAAGCGAATGGGTGCACCTCGCGTGCCATGGCATCCCCGATCGGCAACAACCGTTCGAGTCGGCGTTCGCTTTGCATGATGGACACTTTACGATTCAGAGGATGATTGGGTGCGAATTGCAGAACCCCGAGTTTGCATATCTGTCTGCATGCCATACAACCGTCGGAGATGAAAAGAGCCCGGATGAGGTGATTCACCTCGCGGCGGCGATGCAGTTTGTCGGGTTCAAGTCGGTGATTGGGGCAATGTGGGCGGTGGATGATGGCGAGACGAACAAGATCACGTCGACATTTTACAAGCATATGGTAGACGAGTCTGGACGGTTGGATTATACCCGCGCGGCGGCTGCACTGAACAGGACGATGAATTCCGTGAAGGTGCCGTTCGATCAACGGATTCTCTATATACACATTGGTGTCTAGTTTTACTGCATCCTTGTTCGAACTGACCTTGCTTTCTTTGCTCTGTAATGGCAGCGCTACTTCTATATTATATTTGCGCTGTTCCCATCTCGTGGCACTACTGTTAGCCTCGTATACTACGAAGGCGAGATTTCTGGGTCGATCATGGACTAAGTACATGAACGCTGACTCGCACTTCATGTTGCTTTGCCATGGGTATGTTATATACCATGTTACAGATCCACATTGTACTTACATATGTCCAACGCGTCTGGTGCACTGTCATAGTTCGTCGTACATGCGTTTCATTGCAGCCGCCAGGTGGGTTAACGCGTTGGACATCCTGTCTGGACGTGTTTCGACGACCCTGTGTTCGTCTCTCTGCGAGACATTTCTCACCCACGTCTCCCTGACGTAGATCAACGGCCGGTCGCCTTCAGACACGCGGTAATACCGGTGCACGCGTTCCTCGCCCTCTGGCGTGGAGGACACCACTGGGTCGAGCAACGGCGCAAGCGCCTTCACATTCGCCGCACGTCCATCGACAAAGATCAACGCACATGCGTCCGCGGTGAGATAATGCACCGGCGAGCGCTGCGCATACTCCGACTCAGAGTCGTTCCCGCCGGGACTCTCCATAACGACCTGTTCGTCACCGTCTACAGCAGCGCGCACGCAATGCCGCAGGAGCCGCGTCTGGGGGCACACCGATATGGACGCCTCGCCCGTGTGCACCCTTATCCCTGCCAGTCCGCGACCTCGGGCACCGCCTGCCACGGCACCCACGCCTCGTCTGCGCTTACCCCGGGCGTCTTTTTCTTTCGATGCACCGCGCGGCGCTTGAGTACGTCCGCCTCGTTCGGCGGCTCGCCCAGTGCGCGCGGGACGTCGAGTACGATGTACAGCCCGCTGGTCAAGGTATGGTAGTACTCTCGAAGTCAGTCGCGTGCCGCGGGTCGGGGTCGACGAGAGACAGGTCCACGTGGCTCGAGGTGGTGACGATCGCGCCCGCGACAATGTCGTCCGTAGTGGCGTTGTATATGGTGATCTTTTTAGGATGGACGTGCGGCCGAGGGGGCTGCAGTGGGGGTGTAGGGGGTCAGGCGTTTCGTGTGTTTGAAATCGGCGGAGGTGGCGCGGAGGATTTGATGAGACTTATGAATTGATTGGAGCGCTGGGTCCGAGGTGTGCTCCGAGGCCCATTTTGGGAAACACGCGCGCGTCGAGAGCGAGAGGGGTTCTGAAAAGCTGCGTGCACGACCTGTATGGTTAATGGTCACCTTGACGCCCCAACACCTGATGAGGAACGCGGCTCAGCGGGGACATAGAGTATGCACTACTACAGGCTCGTACCTTGTGAGAATACAAAGCCATCAACTTGGTCCTCAATCTCTGCGTGATTCGCGACGGGATTGTTGTCGACGAGACTTTCTTTGAGCGAGCTCTTGGTTTCAAGGTGCACCGCCTTGGATCGTACCAAGGGTTTGCTCGGGGGATCATGTACAGGTTGTAATGCTGTGAATCCCGCTGGTATCTTGACAGTCGTCCCATTCATGAACGTAACACGAACGAAATATTCGTACATCGTCCCGACATCGACAAACTGGACAAAAAGCAGGTGAGCATGAGCTCGCGCTGGTCTGAAGCAGACGTACCTCTCCGTCCCTGAACCCAATGGTCGAACGAGGGTAATCGAGCGCAGGAGGAAAGTTGGTCGACGGCACGAAGATCGCAAACTCCTGAACAACGTCACGCATAGCGCCAGCCTCCACTTCTTTCATATGATCGATTGCCTGCGTCGACTCAAATACGATACGTTCCTCATCTCGCACAAACCATAGAGCCTTGTTCTTGACTATCTCTTTGATCGCGATGTCCGCGCTGCAGTTGACTGTTGTGCGTCGGGAGATGCCATGGAGAAGAAGGGCTGCCCTTTTCTGGATCAAAAGGGTCGAAGACCACCTGTTCCTCTATGGAGCGTCTGGTAAGGATCGCGGTCAAGGACGTTGGTCAGCCAGAAAGGTAGCCTGAGGTAACATTACAGTACAAGAAAACACGCTCACGACGCTTTCACACTGGCAAAGGACCGTTCTTTGAGACGCAGACCGGGCGATGCGGATCCGATAGCAGCACATCCTGCGGTGAGCTTGGGGCGTGCATTGCCCTGTATGACTCGGATGGTATCGAGAGCGCGGACTCATGCCTGCAGACTGCAAAGTTCCGAGTCCTGAGAAGCGTAGACACCGCTGGCACCGAGCAAGGAGAGTACTAGTGGGTAGAGAACGTTCTGGAGACGGCAGGCACGCATGGGCTAAGACTCGCGTGCCACTGGGAGTCGAGACTCGGAAGCCATGGTTCCGCGGCTGATTTTATTGTTGTTTTTTCACACCCCCGAGTTGTAACGGCCGTGTACAGTCGGATACACGCATTGCCATCTAACTTATCTCATTCCGTACCTGGTATCTTCACCAAATGTTTTACTACATATCTTTGATCCGTTTACCGTGACTGTTGGCATGGCCTATCATTCCGAAACACTAAAATTTAATCGTGTCTATTTCTCCTGACTGGTACACGTTTTACCTCCACCCTATGCCCTACTTCGAACAGTACTCAAGTCGAGCGACTTGTCCTGTTAGGCTAGTCAACAAAGAGGATTTGACCGAGTCTCTTTTGCGTGGTGTTGGTACACGAGT
>QFES01000299.1:0-19004 GCA_003316375.1 Tylopilus plumbeoviolaceoides
TGTAATAGACAAAATCAAAACAAGTCAAGAGAAGAAAATCCGTGCGGATCAATGCAAAGGAAACTATACAGTGAAAGAAGTTGAAAACGAGGGAAGCCATGCGCAAAAAGAATCATTCGAGGTCACCCACCCACGACACCGATAACGAAATCTAGACCTTTAGAGGGGGCGGCGAGCCTTCTCAGTCATGGGTGCAGCAGGCTGGGCGGCGATGCGAGCCTGCATGAATGAACCAAGCGTCAGTCGTGGTTCAACCTCATGGTCATCTAAATGCAAACTGACCTCGTCGTCACCGAGGTGGATGCACTGCTTCTTGCCACGCGAGCGCTTGAAGTACTTGGCAAGAACAAAGACACCGACGAAGAGGATGGCAGCGCAAGCAGCAAAGACGGTCGAACTGGCACCCTGTTGGGAGGCGATGTGGGGGAAGGGGTCGTGGTAGCCAACACTGCAGGTTGCAGCCCATTGCTTCTGGGAAGTGATGGCGTAGTTCTGTGGAGCGAGGCGATGTCAATGAATGAAGCACCAAGAGTTAATGGAACCCACCTCGACCCTGTAGATGAACTCGGTAAGAGGGATGTCTGCCTTGTGGCCGAAAGCGTGGTAGGTCTGGAAGTTGTCGTTGGTGCCGTTCCTGAACTTGATCCTCACGAAGTCACGGTCCTCGGGAGGGGGTCCGCGGCGGAGCTCGATGGCGAAGACAGAAGCGAAGTTGGCTGTATAACGTCGTACCTCAGCATTTGCGAGTCTGACATACACGCGGACTTACGAATGCCAGCAAGGTCCGGGTGGGCCTTGACAATCTCAAGTATGTGGAAGAGGGAAATGAATGGGTGGTAGGAAGTCTCGATCAGGAGGAATTGGAGGGGGTCACCGTTGAAAGCAATGCGTTCGAGAGCTTGGAGGACCGAGTGGAGGATAGTGCGACCGGCCACTAGATGTCAACAACGGTTAGTCCGAAGCTCTCGAGATGGCAGGACGACGTACAGTTACCAATACCGCCAGGCTCTCCAGAGGAAAAAACGGCATTCTCGTGGTAGTTAGCAAAGCCACGAGCCTGTTCGACAAGACTAGGAGGGAGGCGGTGGGCGTATGACTGGTTGTGGATCAGCTGAGTGTTGACGTAGTCATAGATGTTCCAGGCATTTTCCAAAGTCGTGGGGCGGCCGAAGACGTAGTCGCGAACAGCACCGAAGAAGGGCTGTGCAGCCTTTGCCGTAGCCTTGAATTCGGGGGAGCTGTACACACTCTTGACATGTTCCTCGAAGGCCTGCCAAAACGCGGCAACGGATCAGTCCACGTTCCTGGGCCTCATGACAAGAACGTGGTAAAACGTACCGGGCAGTTAGTCCAGGGCTCAAGGGAGCGGTCGTTTCCAGGTTCGACGGTTTCGATAGGGACGTACTGGTATCCACCGAGAGGAGCGACGACCGCTGTTTCGTTGGCGAGAATGATTTTGTTGTTGGAGTTGGGAGGGTAAAGACCCTGGAGAAGGGCAATGGCGGAGTCGAAGATCACGGGACCCTCACCGCCAGCCTTGGCGTGGACGCGGAGTTCGTGAGTGTCAACAATGTCTGATTTCATCTTGTTGATGTAGGATGGCGAGGAGCTAGTCATGTACACCGAACGGAGGAAGGACCCGAGCTGGTGAGACTGGACCTGAGAGAGTTGGCACCGACGTCTGAGAGGCTGTATAGCAAAGATTGGAAGTGGTGCTTACTGCGCCGAGAGGAGTGCTCTCGGTGAAGGCGGGCTCATAGGTAACGGGATTTTGGTAGTACTCGTACCGGTCACCGTTGCGGGCAATAACGAGAACACCGAGGACGTCGGTCATCGTGGGCAAGTCGTTTAGTTTGAAGAGTGACTGGGGATGAAGTAGAAACCAGGAGTGCGAATGGAGAACGAGTACGGGGTGGAGGTCTTATAAGATGCGAAAGTTGCGCAGTGTGCGTGCATGGTGCGTGGCAAGCAGAGCCGGATAGCGTCAGGGTGGATATTGCTTCCCGGACCAGAAGTCGTTCACCACGCGTGTCACACTGGGCCTGAGGCCAGGAAGACGCAAGGCCGCTTTTCTTCCAAGGGACCATGCATGGCTTGTCTGCACAGGCGAGCAGGAATGAAAGGAATGCTCAGAGGTCCGGTGACGGGTTGCATGCAGTGTCGAAACCTGGCTTCTGAAATGGAGAACGTACTCCAATTTCAGTTGGACTGTCGCAGATGCGCGGGTGTCGTGCTAGCGAGACTTGTCAATGTTAGCAGGGTATTCGGGTCGCGGCGCACATCATGCATGCAAGCTCGGTGACCACGTGTCTCGACTGGAAGGATTGTATTTAATAAGAGGGTGGAGGCCGAGGAAAGGTAATTGTCATGATGAGGCATGAATCACCGTTGACGGCCTCGTTCCCAACACGCGGCAAACGGGCAATTCGAGCCACTCTTCGCGCGGGTCAAGATGGTCCTCCAGTCCGATTGTAATACTGCTGCGATGAGCGAGAACCTCAAGTGCTAGACTTAACGCACAGTGTGAGAAGCAAGGTCGGGAATAGGGTGTGTTCAACAGCTGAGACGCTGACCGGACGCGTGGTGGGGTTGAGCACGGCTGGATTAGATAACGACATCTTGCGGCGTCAGAGCGCGATCTCAACTGATGGGTCAGGCAGAAAGAAATCATTAACGGCGCGTTGAAGGCCAAATTCAAATAAGCCGCCTCACATGTCGATCTAATTTACTTCTTTTTCCTGCCTTTGGCGTGTGACGTCCCTCCTCCTCCTCCGCCCATGGATTTCCCGCCGTGACTCTGCGCCGAGGTGTTGTCCAGAACCACCCCCTGTGTAGCACCCCCCACACCTCTCCGTTTCTTGCCACTGGACCCAAAGGACGATCTCTCACTCTTCTTTAACCACCGCTCCGGATCAGGAGCTGGAGTGACACCCGGAACTACGCCCTTTGCGACACGTTTCATCCGCACTTTCTTCACCATGTTGACGATTGCAAGATCATCAGCGCTTTGAGTCAGCGTAGCACTAGCAGATGTCAATTGCGCCGTGGGCTGAACGGATGGCGGTGGGGACGTCTCGATCGTGGAAGCGATTGAAGAGGGTAGTGCATCAAGAGCATGCCGGAAGCCTGTGTTGATAAAGTCGAGATGCTTCTGCGAGGCAGTGAGGTTCGTCAGAATATCAGAATATTCCTCCGATTGCTAGGAAGGTAGTGAGTGGATAGTGTGATGCAGGCAGTGCGAGAACGCACAGCTTCAGCTGTTTCGAGGAGTTCGTTGTAAATATCAACACTGGATTGATACGATCCCTGGCGATAATTCTAGCCAAAAAACACATACGCAACGTCGATCCCTTATGAAGATGGCGGCAAGGTGCGATTTGGACATACCAGCTGAGCCTCGAGATGAAGAACGCCACGGAGATCTTTACCAGAACCTTTGATTTTTCCAAGGGCAGTAGCAGCCTCCACTTCCCTATGGAGGCGATACATGGTATATGCCTCCTCAAAGGTATAGTCAGGACCGTTTTGGGTTGTGGACTCGGCTATGAGGGAGAGCGCAGTATCATACTGCCCTGTTTGCAGAAGCAGGAACAATTTAGTCTGGAGTGCGTCTGCATCAGCAGGGTGCAGACGAAGGACTGTACGGCATTGCAAGTGTCAGTGACTCCTGAATGGAGATGAAATTGGACCACCCGCTCTTATTACATGTCTTGACCGCCTTGGTGAAATGACCGCCTTCGATTTGAGCACACAGCGATGCGAACAGCCGTTTCAGTCGTTCTTCTAGCGGAACTGGCTGCTTTTTCCGCGGCTGCTTTTTGCTTGGAACACTGCTGGTGACGGTCCGTGGAGGCATCGTCGTCGTCCTCGTAATTACCGGGTCGTGTTATGTAATCAACCCACCTACCCTTTGGTCTCCGACACTCTGCAGATAAAAACCCCAATGTCCACCGAAGAGTCAGTTCTTCCAACCACCATCACCTTGAGTACACAGATTCGCCGCTGACCGCACCACAGATCCGCCCAGGAAGTACGCGTGGAGTCACAGGATGCCAGGATGCACGAACCACCAACAGCACCAGCGGCCATGGTCACCGCGAACAAGAGACGTCCCAAGATTGACCTCACCGTCCTGACCGGTGAACGCAAACGCGGTAAAAGCATGTTTGGTATTGTAGTCGGCACGTTGAACAAGGCCAAGATCGAGGACAAGGCGAGGAACGCCAGCGAAGCCGTTTGTCCACGCCCTCTGCTCGTCTCCCATGCGGCTGACGACTAGTCCCTCAGGCCAAAAAACGACAGCTGATCGAACAGAGACTACAAGCTAAGCTACGCAAAGAGACTGACTCTGTCAGGCGTACAGAAGAAGCTAAGAAGGACAAAACTATCGCCAACAGGAAAGAAGAAGAACTGCAGCTCAAAGACTCCATCGTACGTCCGCTCGTATAGAATAGCACATATCCGCGCGTCATACCTACTTTTTCAGTACAAGCTTCGACGGATACGCCTTCCCCTTGTAAGCAAGTTCTTGTTGACAACCGACATCATCCCATCGGCAGACGCAACACCACCTCCCTCGGCCAACCCACTCGTACCGCCCTCGCGTTCTCACCCACCTCCCTTGTACTACCTTCCAGCTGTCCTGACTCCTGCCCAAGAGGTCTTCCTCGCTCGGCGAAAGGCAGAGGTGTGTCATCCGGAATATCTCACGAAGTGGCTCTCAAATCTGACATAGTCTTGCTTATTCGACAGGTCGACGAGGCAGCCGAGAAAGAGTGGGCGGCTTTCCGCGAAGAGCGTACTGCTGGAATTGAAGAGATCAAGCAACTTCGACAACGTGTCGCCGAAGAGGAAGTTCGTCGCAAAAAAGAGCGCGAGCAAGCCTCCAAAGAGGAGGCTGAAGACAAAGAAATGGTCGAAGAAAATCCATCACCCAAGCGCGAGCCTGCACCACAACCAGATGCTGACATGGAAGTGGACGAAGAGTTACGGGCCGAACCGGAATCCGCAGAGTCGGAGCGAAAGGACGACTCGGGCGGTATGCGGGCCGACGACGAAGATGCAGTGGAGTATTGAGCAACATGAATCTGTAGGGTATGTGCGGTTCGTATGTATTCCTTTTTTCTCTTGTTGCGTCGTGTCGCTACCCTCTTGACCATTTGTCTTTACTTGATTGACCTAAATTGAAGGGTTTTCACTGCCATCCGCTCTTCGAGCGCGGAGAGCCCTGCTAACGCAGAGATATACATAATATGGTGCAGCTCTGCAGTCCGTCTACACCACTACATGTATACATCGTGAGACTACTAGTGGGTGCACGATTAGCAAGATGTCGGCTACGTGTGCCTCACTTTGCCTGGCAGTGCTGCGCGGAAGTGTCTGATTGCGTGTACGACTCAGTTCAGCGGGAAAACAACTCAGATATCGATCCGCTCAGCGTCGATCACCGCTCGCTCTTATTAAATACAGATTGAATGCTCGTCGCCCTAAAAAAAAGTATCTCTGCGGTAGACTCGGAACCGAGCAGGCGGCCTCAGGACGGAGAGGTTGAAACGCTGCGCATCATGTCCACTGGTCTAGCAGCTATGCAGTGTGAGCAGACAAGCCGTAAAGCACCCTGCCAAGCGAAAAAGGGTGCACAAGATATGAATCCGGATAAGATCCTACGTTGTCATCATTATGATGCCGGATAGATCCGTTGGAGTCGAAACGGTGTCTGGTTATGGTCGAACGCTAAACGCGTTCCACCTGGATGGATAATCCGAGAATGCAGGGGTCGAATACTGGTCGTTGTCTGGTCCTTTAAATTGTCATCAACATGACCACGTTGTGGGTTCTACTCGTCATTGTCCCCAAGGTCTCAGCGGCCGTTTCTTCGATGACGATACGTTATCGATTTAGCAGAGTACGCCAGCAACACTAGAGTCGCGACGGTGCCACCGTGGCAACGTTAAACCTATGCAGAGGCTCCAGGGAGAAGCAACCCCAGGCCGACCTGGAAACCACGATCAACACGACTGACGACTCGGTAGGAAACGGTAAAAACCCATGTAGGTGAGCGTCAACATGCTCTTCACCGAGGACGCTGAATCAGATCAACATCGCTCGTCGAACGAGCGGCAAGAACGACGACGACTCGGTCGCCATCCCACGCCTTGGACACTTTGGGCGCTAGAAGTTAATAAACGGATTTCAGCGTAGGCATCGGTAGGCGTGTAGCATCATTCTCACGTGTTGACATTCCTGACACTCGAGACAGGTTCGACGATGAGACGAGCTAGCAGTACCCGCACTTAAGGCTCCGCTGAGCGGGGGATATCTGCCGGGACAGGGTGCCACGAACAACATGACGTCCGCGAGCACCTCCAGGCCCATAGTTCAGCGAGAAACATGGGCGAGTCCAACACTGGAGCTAGCCCGAGCGAGACTATGGGAGAGGGCTCAAAGGGGGGGGGAAGTATCGTCGCTCGATGAGCCATCAGAGGCCGAGGGTAGGGAGAAAGAGAGGTGTCAAAACTCCGCCACCTGGTCGTCGCTTGAAAAGGGATACCAGCCTTCGTCCGGGCGTCTGCATTCTCCGCCGAGATGGTCAGAAACCTCGTTTTTTCAATCTTCAGTTCCACGTACCCATTTTGTCCGGCAGAACGCACGCCGGTGATTGGGCTGATGCATCGATGGCATGGTGACGGTATGGAACATAACGATCAAAGCATGGTACGGCAGTGGACCCGATCCCATGCCCTCAATCTGAGGGGGAATCCCTTCAAGTACCCCCTTCCACAGATCTTGAGCTGCCCTTCTGCCATATTACATGCAGCCCCCACCGGGGGATCGTTCAATGAGCCTACCTCATGTAGATCGACAAGAAATTTTTTCGTTGGCCGATAAGCTCAGAAAATCCACTTTTCCCGCTGTCTGACTGGGTTTTGAGATCAGTAATATTACGAAGCGCTTTGGTGGTCAGCATCAGCATGCACTAGCCCCATCGGTAGACGTGGCGTCTCCCGCACCTTGACCCCTAAAAGCACGCATGCCAACCGTTGACCTTGACCGACCGTCGTTGGCTATTGAGTTCATTAACGTTCATTTCCCGTAGCTTGGTTGTGTTGAAAGCAATGAAGCAAGGGAGAAGAAGACGATGCACACCTGCTGCTGGTGGACCCTTGGCACACTTCCATGGGCGGATTCATGCCAGACATCCATGAACCAAGCCGTCCTCGTTGGCTCCACCGCGCGCCTAACGATAGGAAACGCACCGGTACGAGAACCAGAAAAAAGAAGGGAATCAATGGAGTCGAGATGCTGCCGTATTCTCGGCGCCTTCCAGCGCCATATGAATGCCCTCCCTCGCAGAGTTCACAGTTTCATACACGATCCAATCTCAGGGAAAATAGAACGCAGAAAAAAAAGAAGCGCGCCATTTCCAAGGAAAGTTCGTCAGCCGGTCATTCCGTACCACATCCCCACGAGAAAAAAAGAACAGGGGCACACTCAGCTGATGGGTCCGGGTCCCATGGCCGAATAAATGAGCGCTTGGCAGCCCACCGTAAATACTAGACTGAAAATTCGACATTTTTTCCCCTTGGGTCGTCAGTTTCCTCTTTGGTCACAGCCGTCTTCCAATCACAACTCGTCGACGGCTGGTCTCGAAGCGGAACAGGGTTTACGGCACGCCCCTGTCACCGGCGAAGCAAAAATGCTGATGCTGTGCGGTGGAGCCTTCCTCAGGTGTATGTTTTTCATGTTAGTGAAATGAGTTATTTGGTCACGTGGCCGCTATTTTTGTGATCGGAAAGGCTATTTCGTGGGCGAAAAAAAATAGGCGAATGCAACATGCCTTGAGTGGGAAACGTCAACTAATCGAAAGCCGTCACGGAGGGTGTAGAGATCTGGCCCACCTAGCATCAAGTTAGCAACGCTCCTACCGGTGAGGGAGTTGAAAGCACACCGCGCCTAAACGTTTCATTAAACGGAGTTGTGTAGGAACAAGAGATGAGTCCATTGCGGGATAGAGTCCACGCGGACTCAAAAGCATCCGGCCGTCCGCGGTAACAAATAATATAGTCCACTAAACAAATGAAAACAACACTGGGACGATATGCAAGGATGACCGCAGCCAGACTATCATGGTATGTGAACTGTCTCCGAGTCGTTCGTCCAAAAAATGGCATTCGTTATTGGTTATCGTCCTACGTTCAGGTTGGCACAGGAATAGATGCCGTAACGGTACTGCTTGTACCAACACTAGTGGTCATCCCAGGAACAGTCGTTCCAGGAGCAACCGTCCCAGGAACGACCAGAGTAGTCGTCCCAGGCATAGCCGTGAAAGGAGCAATTGGACCAGGTGGGCAGAGTGCTGTCGGCATCGCGGAGCTCACAGCGTCCCAAGCATTGGGGTAACTGCATCCTTGCACTTGCGTGGGTGCCAAACCGGTATCCCCGGAATCATACCACCCATTACCAACGCTCACTGTCGGCTTCGGGGAGAACGTCGGGGGAGGTAGCGTGGGTATAGCGCTTGTGGATGTGTAGGTGGGAAGTAAGGCCGGGTTCGCACCTGCTATCAGGCCGCTGATTGTCGAAGGGGGGTACTGGCCATACGAGGCAATCCAGGTGGCGGCGATGGTACCAGCGCCAGCGCCGCCTGTCTGCCACGACGCATATTGATCATTAAAAGGTAGTGGCGTGACACCGAGGGCTTCACATGTTCCAAGTGCCGTCCGCGGGTCTGGGGGTATCCAGCCGTTCTGCAGCCCGAGCTGATAAGACCAGAGGGGTGCTTCAACTGTGTTTGTAGTGGACGAATTGCCGATCTATTTCAAGTCATTCATTCATACACTTCGTCACGAAACGAGGGAGCTGACAAACCTTCCAAGTCCAGTAAAACCAATTCTGAAGGGCATCCATAGACGCTAAAGTGAATTCCATGAGGCCATCTTTCATTGTTTGATTCCATTGAGACGAATCTAGGAATAGCGAACACGCCGGCCCAGCGGTCGTCGTGTCGCTTGTGCCCAACAAGAAAAGTGCGCACTCGTTATACCCGTTGCTGAATTCACCTGCAATGGTGATACCGAAAGCAGATTGGCTGTGAAGGACATGAGGCGATGACAGGACAATCAATCAACCGAAGGTACCTTGCATTCATGTTATCAGCCCATGAATTACAGGCAGACGCGGGCCAGGTCCCGCCTGCCTGAAGACCTGTGCCAATGGCAATCGGCGCCGTATTTGAGGTGCCATCGAAAGCGAAGTAGGGGTGTGTGTCGAGAATGATACGGTCCGATCCTTCCAGGAAGCCTGCCCAATTTGCTACACCTTGGAAGCCATCATGAATGGCGATATACGCTCCATGCCCTTCACCGACGCCGGTGATGTTACGAATCATGTCATAAGCGGCAAGGTAGCTGCATAAGATCTTACTTAATGTCCGCATAACAGAACTACAGAGCGGAGCTGGACAACTCACAAGGTCGTCATCTGGTCCTTACCAATGGTGGATATAAGGGGTTCGTTCATAATGCTGAAGACGGGCACGACGGGCTGCCATTCAGGCTGGGAAATAAACTCAGTAATAATTCGGATATAGTCCAGCGTGCGCTGAGCATTAGCCAACCCCATAACACCATTGAGGAAATTGATGGTACCCGACTTTCCAGAGTGATTATAACCTTTGGTGAAAAACACAGTAAGACGGAGATCCGGGTGAGTAGGACATAGAATTACCGTTCTGCGAGCCTGGAATAGTATGCAAGTCTAAATTAACCCTGATCCCATATTTCCGTGCCCATTGTAGAACGCGTAGGATATATCTAACAAATCAGGTCAGAAATTGATCCCAAGGATGCCAACACGGACATACGGCCAGCAGACTTTTGCTAGGAAAGGTTCAAAATCCCACTTCTCAATTGCCCAAAAGGGGATCGGTAGCCGAATCCAATTCAGCCCAGCTCCAGCAATTTCCGCGATATCTTGTTCCGTCTGTGAAATGCGCAGTTGGGGCAATCATGCGAACTAAAAGGACCTAGACTGCTTACGACAAACGTCTGATAATGGGTTTCGATTTGATTTAACCCACCACCGGCTGTATCAGCAGCCATGAGGGTACTCAAGGTCCATTCATCCACCGCAGATGGGTATTTCTGAAAGAGCGAAGGGGAAATGTATGGTTCGAGGACAAATAGTCCACCCAAATTAACGCTGTGGATAATGAAGGTCATGGATGTGATATACTCAGAAGTATCACTACTGACCCATAAACCTTATCTTGACCCCAAGTCCAACTCGTGTTTAGTGGTGGCGTCCATGAGTTTGGCTGAGCATCGTTATTGAAGGGATTCTTCGGATCGGATACCCCTACAAAGATAGGTCAGTCAAGATATTTGTTGGGCGAACGTGCGAGAAGAGACGCGAATGACATGTGAACTGTTATTATCGAACGAGAGGCGGAGAAACGGATATGTCGGCAGACGAACGGCCCGTGCATCCTCAGGGTGTTCTGCAGCGCGCTAACTATAGCAGGACTGCCGCGACTATTGATACAATGTTACGATAGAAAGAGTGTTCAAACACAACGCCCATCCGAGGATTAATGAGATCACGGGAGCGATAAGGAAAAACTCACAGAAGCCACCAAAATTATTGATGTATGTGAATGTTGATCCATCTGAGGTTGTAACAGTTGAGCCGTTCCCACCAATGGTCACGCCTTTTCCGGAAGAGCCTGGGCCGCCAGTGCCTGACGGAGAGCCGGACGTGGAAGATTTCGATGAGTGGTGCTTGATGACGAGGAAGTAGACTGGAAGGATAACGGCGAGAACTACGACAGCGAGAGCGACAAATGCGATGATCCAGAAGATAGGCCGAGTAAAGAGCGATCGCTTGCGAGGAGATTCAGGATCCAGATGATTGGGCGTAACAAAAGGCTCGCTGAGCCGTTTCTCGTGTGGAGCCAAGAGAGGCGAAGTGTGGCTTCCAGAGTGTAAGGCGAACGATCCCCGCGAAGAAGCGCTGAGAGATTCGAGGCCCTGTTCGAGGTATGAGGCTCTGGGCGGTCCTAGCAACAAGGCATCCTGCGGAGGGGTACTTGGCGCCATGCCATTTGACTCTACCTCGCTGACCGGTCTTGGGGTTGAGTCGGGGAACGACATGGTCGAACGAGGAAGAGAATAGCTAGCCGAGATTAAATGGCACACGCACACGTCAGCTTGGGGCGCCCGACTGGTACGTAGTGGCAAGTATACTCGTTAGTTCTCGTCGACGGGTTATTCCTCCCGCACTGGCATGACTCGTGACCGCTGCGAGCACGTGGCAACCGATATTGATACCGCATCGCTGTGGAGCAGGCACCGGCTGGTTGTTAGTACGTGGGTTCGAAAACAAGCCTTTGTATCTGCCAACGGAAAAGAGTTCGGACTTGAAAACCCCGCAATTCGACTTCGCAACCAATTACTTTAATTTGTCTCCGAGGCACGTCGCAGTAAGACTCTAACTTTGAAACTGTTTTAGCCGTGACGCTGCTCCTTGAGCGTTTCCAGGGGGCGACATACATCGGACCCGTGCGGCTTGTGCTTGGTTTCACTCGGAGTCCATGGACGAGTCCGAATACACTAGGTTCATCAAAGAGATCGCAGCTACCCATAATACCGGCATGCACCATCCCCAGTGACTCCCCAGGCACACACGGTCACTCTACTCATCCATCTTTCCCTGCGGACACGTCGGACGGGGTTTGGGTTATGGCATGAACTTGATTAAACTAACTTGTTCACACTAATGAATGGGAAGCCCCGACTCGGATTCAGACGCAACAGGTGACAGCGGATGGTAAGTGAATTATAAAAGCAAAAAAAAAAGAAAACCAAGGCGAGTCGTAAATGCTCACATTTGGGTTTGTGCTGATATCGGACCTAGATAAGCTTAAGAGAAGAAGGGAGACAATACCCTAGCAGGTATGTGTGCTGTAGTTGTGACTTTGATGGGTCCGGTTCGTTGACGCAACTGTGTAGGAAGACCGGGCTAATTTGTGTTACCTCAGCATCAAATTGGCTTCAGAATCCACAGCCAATCAGGTGGTGAATTGTGCCCAGACGGAGAACACGGCCGATGAGGCGATACGCCCGAACGTACGCGAATGAAAAGCAAGGAATACCTTCACTGTCAACACATCTGACGTTATAATTTCTCCTTATCAGAACTGACCGCAGCCGATTCCGTTTGCTTCCAAGTCATGGTTATTCAGATCCAAGACTGTAAGCTCAGTGTCGATTAGTTGTAGTGCAAGGCAGCTAGTGCAAAGTACTTTCCCATGAGTGACAGTTGTCGAGAACGAGCCAGCATCGGCAATTGCTTTTAGGTTACGATTATATCCAACCTCTCCCATCCGTATTCGCTAGCTTAGATCTACATGTCGACTCGTCAGTGGGTTTCGTCAATGCGCTTTCTACAAAATTTCCCATAGCCGCCAAAAAATGCCGCGGCCAAAGGTACCAGCGCAACATGAACCATCGATATAGTCTAGTCTTGAAATATATAGCTCGGATCGCACAGCCCACGGCGTAGATATACGATCAACGCAGCGCAATCTTTGACTGACTATAATCACCGTTTGACAGAGGCACTGCACCAAAGGCTCGCGGGAGTGTGTATAAAGTATGTATGCTCGTCCACCCTGAGGATGGCTACTTGCCTGCCAGCCACTGGCAACTGCCAGTAGATATGCGGCACGCCGGTTAAACGTCATGTTCACGCCACACTCGCCACCGGAGGAAAGCCATTACTCTCCTGTCTGAACTAAACCAAAGTTATTCTGTATACTCTCGCACGCTGGCATTGGGGATCAGTAGATCGTAGTTTCGGGAGGGCTGTTCGTGTTAGCCTGACAAGGTGTGTGTGATGATTCTTTGCCGACGAGTTGAGATGGTTACGATATCCCGCGGACTACACGTACACGTCAACGATGCCAGGGGATGTCAGGGATGTCGTTTGTTGAGATAAAAGAACACGTGCTTTGACGTGAATCAATGCAATGCCGAAAGGCCATGCATGTGCCCCAGACTTGTGACCCGCCTTGCTGGTGGGTGATGGAACACGCCTATGAGTCAAAGGCAGTATCGGGTATGGGGTGATGTGCAGCCGGAGCAGTGCACGTGTCGTAGGATGAGCTCGTTGCACAAATGAGTTGGAATGCGGTGTGGTATAGCGGAAGTTGCCGTATCCGGGGTATCACCAGCGCCGGAGACAAAGCAAACAATCTCAGATCCAGATCCTCGATCGCAACACGTTCATCACCTCCTCCCCCTCCATTCCGTCGTACTGTCAGTCCACTGCAGGGTCTCATCACTTGGAAACAGCTCAGCTCAATGTGAGTCTGCAGATGCAAGCAGACAATAAAAACCAATGAGGTCATTGTCCATTTTAGTGACACACTGCCGCCACTCCCAAATGGGCGTAGGATTAGAACCACTGCCCAGAAGCAGTGAAGAGTTAAACCCGCGAACTTGACTCTTTCATGGCATCATGACATACATATTTCGCGATCCTCTTTTAGCAACCTGTTGAGCTCCCGGCGAACTGGGTGAGAGCTTACCGTCGAGTCTTCTTTTTCTGCCTATATATGATCCCCCGTCATCCATATCTCATCGTATGTCGAACCTGTCCCGATGCATCTCCCTGGACTCAGCCTGCCAAGTCACATAACGCATGATCTAACAGATAACCGCCCTTCTCCGCCGTTTCCCCTCGCGGAATCTTCCGCTACTCCACACAATCAGGCATCACTCAAATACAGCGTGGATGATATATTGCAAATCATTCTCCAAACTCGAAAGAATTGGAAGACCTTGAAAGGCAAATCGGAAGCAGTATGGCCACCTTACCTCGAAGCCACCATGCTCAAGGGTACCTTCATCATCCCGTTCATGTCACGTTTCTCACGTCTTTCATTATCTGCCATGCAGCCCTCCAGGAATATGAACCTGATGACTCGCGGGAAACACGAATCCTAGGGCGCTACCCAATGCGCAATCGTTTCATATCCGACTATATCCATAGTATCACAGGCAAACACAGATCCGCCAAACAAGTAGGTAGCCGCCTGCAACAGCTCAGAGATACACCCGAGGGCCGCCATTGTGAGTGGCACATTTTTGACGCGGTCCGTGTGCGGACGACATTCATAAATTTTATTTGTATTTGTCATACTAGTGATCGATGTGTTGACGCGTTGCTATCGTACACGGACGGACACCCACACCTGCAATGCACGCCAGGCAACCACTTGGGATTCATCTTCCAGCCCCTCAGCTTCCACTATATCTTTCGACAGTTCTTCCACGTCCTCTTCTCCACCAATCTCTCCTGCGAGCCCAGCGATGCGTCCCTTCCCTTCACCCAAACCTCGCCAACCCGCTGAGTCACGCATGCCCGTGTATATCGACATCGTTCCTCAACATCCAAACAGTTCATCATCAGGTTTTAGTTTTTCACCCGCCTTTTCTCCGTCGAGGTCTGACGCCCATCCATTGTGTAGCACGTCATATCCGCAACATCGATCCTACTGTGACCTTTGTCTCCCCGTCCGTTGTCAATGGCAAGTCTTCTTATATTGTCCTGCTGGACGGTGCGCCCGTCCATTCGGAGGACACGCGGCTCGAATATGTCGGCCCCTACTTCACTTCATCGACTGGTCGATCCTCCGGCAATGAGCCTGTATTGTACAACACGCCACTCGTACCTAAATATTGGGAGGTCCTTTGCAAAGCCGCAGGTAGGTCTTTTTCCCGCTCGTCCCGGGTAGGCTTTGACCATCGATCTTAGATCCCACCTTGTACACTATCGTTCAAGATGTGTATCATGTTTCTGATCCTGTACCCAACCAGGATTATGCCCAGCGTCCCCGGCCTGCGCGCATATTCTCCGCAATTTATCATTTCCAATATACATCTTCGGCGGATTCTGGGACACCCTTTGGACAGCCACATGCGAACGTGTCGAGCAGTGGCTCATCCATCACGTCAGCATATACTGGCCAAGCGATGCAAGGCGTTGTGCCAGTGAGCCCCATGCAGACGTCATTCCAAATGACATCGACATACCCTGCCACAACGTCCGAAGGGTTCAGGACGGCGAGCGAGGTGGACCAGAGCCTGTTTGACGAGCCATTCATGTTGGACGTAAACTTTGAGCAGCGGGCATTCGACGATCTCGTCGCCAGCATGGACAACCCAAACACATTCGTGCGTGTCTCCGTTTCCGTTTCTGCTTCGGATGCTGACGTGGGTTTCTCTGGTCAGTTTATGTAAGCAGCAGCTTACTCCCCATGTTGTAGCAGACTAGCAGTTATATCTCGAGAGTCGGGACGACTTTTCTTTTACTGTTTGTATCGGATAATTTTGGACGTAGACCGTTCACCTGGTGGTGGGGCTTCCTACTAAGTACACCGTGACTTGATGAATATGTATGATGATTACAATCACCGTCCGGACTATATTGGTCATCCGGTCCGATTCATATCCGAGTCGGAACTTCGGAGGTACTGATAGTGATTGATCTATTGATCAGTGGCGACGAGATGGGAACCAAGAGATATTGTACTGTAAGACCAAACCCAAAATGTACTAGTGTCGATGGTTAGTGCGGGATTCATGGATCAGCAACACTCTCCGTCGCATGAGATGACGTCTGAGCGGTGGAGCTCCAGAGTCCACAGTGCCTTTTCCTGCCTTGCAGTCCCATTTCCGAGTCCACATTAATTCCACAACGGTGCACTGCGATGTCGACGCCCCCCACAAGCCAAACGGGCATAAAACAAAATACCTCAGTGGCGATGACGGTATTTCATGAGGCTATTGAACGGGGATAGCATGCAAGAAGGTAAAAATGAAAGTTATGAAACACTAGAATTTTACCGCTCTTAGGTGTCTAGGCTACAGGCACCCTCGGCATGGCAGGACGTTCTGTATTAAAGGTATGGTGATTCCACTGGCAAGAGGGATGCGCCTAATGCGTTTCTTCCGGCGGTGCTCCGACGGTCGAGGACTCCGGGAGGCGTCGAGTGCACGTGTGCATGCCAATGGTCGTGGCAGTGCCTGGAATGGGGACCCACTTGCTCATACTTAGACGAGGAAGGCCGGTGGGAGGTCGTTTATGACGTGTAGAATGTGTGGTGCCCTGTCAGTGGCTAGGTACAGCCGGTCGATGTGGACCTGAAAGTGGCAGTAAATCGGTGCGAGAACCTCATAGCCTCGCAGCAAGAGCATGGCCTTGATCAATATTATGGGGAAGTAACTTCGACCGGTCCGAAGAGATAAGATAAGATAATACCTCGCTGGGTGTGAAATTCCAAACAAGGGCAAACAACGCGTCGCGTTGAGCAAGTGTCGAGTGGACGACGAGCGTAGTAACTTGACGACATGACGCTAGAGGAAGATGCTTTCATGCAGACACTCCTCGATGGCTTGGACTCTTCGAGTACAGTCAAAAAAAATCATGTGGAAAACGACCTCGCCATCCTCATGGACGGCTCGGAGAACTGGGACTGGACAGACATGGAGGCTGATTTCTTGACACCCAAAAAGAAACCTGCCAGTCCAAGCAAGGTATGCCGTCTCTACCCCATCCATGCTCCATCTCACACCGCGTGGCAGAAGTCACCCAGAAAACGCCGACGTTCTCCCGTTAAACCGCCGGTTACACCTCGGCGTGTTTGTTCCATGCCCTCTGGCTCTGTCCAGAAACATGACATCGACTTGAATTTGTCCGCCCTCCTCGAGGGTGCCGAGACTTGGGACTGGAAAGATATGGAAAGTGATTTCCTCTCCCCCGTTCGCAACCGCAATAAAGTTTGTGGTACATCATCCGCGTTCCTATCTATTGTTGACCTGGATGTCAGTCCAACATTGCTCCAGAGGAAGCCTCTACCCGCCCCCCTTCTGTGCGCTGTATCGTGGAAGGAGTGGAAGAGGGCCCGAAGCGCGGCTCCAAGGTCAATTTGCACTTCTCCGTTGTTTGCTGCATCGGCTCGACGGTGCAAACAGGTCTTGTATGTAAAAACACAGCCATACGGGCAACCTCGTTCGGTCATACTCCAGGATGACTGGGCAGAGTCTGACGTTCGAAAAGGTACGGGTAGCTTGTATGCCCATATAGAACGGGATCTCAAGGTTTCATTTCGCAGGTGATATCATCAATGTCCTTGGCCACTTTGACTCGCAGGGTGTCATCACGATTTCGTCTCGCGATAATCTTCTCATCCATCATCCCGATATACTTTTGACAGCCACTGCACTCTCGAATGCGAATCAGTGCAGACGGAAGCCTCTTCTTTCCTCCTTGCTACGCTCAACATCCGATGTGACCCCTGCCCTCGTTTGGGGTAACATGCTCCACGAAATCATGCAGACATGCCTTGCTACTCAGCAGTGGGACGAGTTTTACATGGAGGATCTGATCGAGGATGCCGTGACAAAGAACCTGCCCGAAATAGTAAAGATAGAGAGCTCTATCGAAGAAGCCAAGAGGGAGCTCAAGCTTCGTTCCAGAGGCCTCAAGGTCTTCTCTGAGCGGTATATCGCGGATACGCCCAAGGTATGATCCACACATCATGTAACCGATTCGCAAGCAGACGTTTCCCTTACAGCCCGATGCCGTTCTCGTCAATACCCGCGCGGCAGCCAATCAGAATACGCTGCTCGCCATCACATCTTTGCATGATATCGAGGAAGATATATGGTCACCTACCTACGGTCTAAAAGGCAAACTGGACGCGAGCGTTCAGGCCGTCATTGCTGAGAGCAATAATGACAAGTATGTCAAGCAGGAACCCCTTCTCAGTATGCATACCATGCCGTTCGAAATCAAAACGGGTCGCTCCGTTGCTGGAATGGAGCATCGCGCACAGACGATGCTGTACACTCTTCTCGCCGAAGAACGGTACGGCGTTCAAGTCCCGAGTGGGCTGCTTTATTATACCCAAAGCGACGAAGTCGTGAGGGTCCCGCGGGGCAGGAACGAACTCAGGGGTCTCATCTGTGCAAGAAACGAGATGGCATCGTACATGATGCGCCGTATGAATCAGGGTAAAGCTTCCGAGCCATTCTTACCTCCCACGGTCGATGATGAACATGCGTGCAAGAAGTGCTATGCGCTCGATGCCTGCATGTTGTATCGCAAGGCAGGTGTCGTCACTCCGCTGTACGCTCTTGACTGACGTTTCTTGCAGGCTGTGGAAAACGTGGTTGATGAAACTTCACCTATTGCAGGAATCTATGACGCCAAGACATCGCACTTGACCGCCGCCCAAGCGGATTTCTTTAAACAATGGGAAGCACTGATCACTCTCGAAGAGCAAGACAGTATCCGGTTTCGGAAGGAACTTTGGACGATGACCGCTCAAGAACGTGGAGAAAAGGGACGCTGCTTTGATTCCATGGTCATTGACAGGACCTTCTTTCCCCCCATGTTCCTACCCAGTGCAGGCAAGATGCACCGACACACGTATCGGTTCGTCCGCGGAAATGATTATGCCTGCCGGGATCAATCTCTCCTGAATGGCCACATGAGCGCAGGTGATGCCATCACGGTTTCGGTCGATCCTGAGCTTCTTGCGCTCGCCCGAGGCCTCATCGTGGATCTCACGCCCCAGTCAGTCACGGTGGGCATTGACCACGAACTGAACGTGGACAAGATTGCTGCGCGCCTGCAGGTGCTACGCAGCTGCCGTGGCCTGATCCAGCCTGTGTTCCGGATTGACAGGGACGAAATGTCGGGCATGGGTCGTATTCGGGACAATCTTGCGCAGCTCTTCTACGCCGATGGGGACGTAAAGCGACTTGAGCTAGTCGTGGATCTCCGGCAACCGACGTTCGAGGACGAGCAAGCGACAGCGGATGCATTGCATGACATTCCCGAGTATGTCGCTGCGAGAAGCATGCTGAACCTGGGTCAAGTGGCGGCGATGACACGCGTGTTGAGTGCAAACGATTACGCCTTGATCCTCGGAATGC
>QFES01000301.1:0-20201 GCA_003316375.1 Tylopilus plumbeoviolaceoides
TGCTGTGAGCTACTTTGGGTTGCTATGGGTTGCTATGGTTGTGAATCAGGGTTTTGTGGTTTGCTGATGCTCTTAAGGTCTCGACCATGCGTAGAAGGTGGGTCAAGACAGCTTTCCATACGCCAAGCTCGAACTCGTGGAGTAGATCGACTACAAGCATCGTAGATACGTTGAAGCCGCAGACACTCAGTCTTTCTGAGAAAGCATCCTATGGTTGTCAGCATGAAAAACGATGAGAACCGCAGAACCAACACCGAACCTACCAAAGTGGGAATCAGGGACTCGTCTTTGAGAAGCGCCTGAACATGCACGGAGGTAACGGCATAGTTTTGCTTGTATATAAGTCTTCGTGCCTTGAGGATCTTGCTTCGTCGATCTTCATCGTTGATCCGAGCCATTAGTTGTCGCTCAGACATATCCATTTGGCTACCCATATCAGGGACACTTTCCATCAGAATGGTACACCTTGGGCACGGGCATGTTCCAAGGTTCCGTATACATGCAATTAACACCCTATAAGCATGAAAGTAGTAAGATGTCAGCAGATAACACAACAGAACAGAACACTCACTTCTCTGGGTAATCAGCAGAATATGTAAATATCCGAGGATAAAAGCGGCGCTTGACGCCATCGCAACAAGTAATCACAACTCCATGCAGATAGGCCTCCAAGAATTCCGGGTCAAGAAGTATCTTCCATTGCTCATGGAATAACTCCCGTTGGCAATGAGTTCACAGGGCTTCAGTCGCACCTTTATCGCCCAGATGTTCCGCCAGAAATTCCTTGAAGTCGTCCGGTAACTGGAGAAAGAATGTGATCAGTTTAAAAGAAAGGATACATAGACACATCGACATACCACCTGGAAATATGCTGCATGGGAACAAAGGTCATTGTTGGGTTGGCATCTGCGGTACTTTGATTCGTTGCCAAAATATACATAGAGCGGCCACAGTTTGACATCACCAAACGCAGTCAAGTGGGTCGAATCGGACCAGAACATCAGCGCGACGACGACGCGAGTCAGATTACATCCCGGTTCTGGTGGTGTATCTTGGAGGGCTCGATTCGCCTGAAGGAATGCCGTGGACGTGAACAATTCGCCATGGACTCTGATGTCGTGGTCCCGGTGAGGTGGGTGCCATCGCAGCTCGTACGGCTCAAGGTGGAAGTGTGATGCGTGAACCGGATTCGCGATCTTTTCCTTGATGATGGAGAGCAGAGGGCGATGATAAAAACCGTCGACGGTATAGTCCTTCGGTCCTGGATTCCTTGATTGACTGTGAAAGGGTACGGAGATCGTAACAGAGCAACTTTTCCAGCCGTCATCCTCTTCCAACCACTCCGGAGCATCCCCATCGAACTGATTGTGTCCGAGTTGCAAATCAATGGTACTCCATGTGGTCTGGGACACGGCAGAATATTCAAAGGAAGGGTCACCAATGATATTCAGCAGTCGTCTGAAGCTCTCCTGCGATTTCTGATTCCCGTGGTTCCAATACCAGTCCCCGAGGCGCATCGCGCTCTCATTGGGGTAGGGATGATATGGATTCTCAGGAGGCCTGTTCGAGATACCCGACCCAGAGGGTTCTGCTGAGCCCATGGTTTCAACTGAATAAGGGTCCTCTGGGTCATGCAGAGGCGGCGAGTCAGTGCTGTATACACGGAAGAGGCCAAACTTGTTTATCTGGGTCCTGAGCAGCTTGCGAAATGAGGCGTAGAGCGATCGAGCGGGTTGCTTTGAGGAGGCAGAGGAAATGGTTTGGCCCGGGGATGACGGGGTGGGGATATCTTGTTCGGAAGCTATCTTCGGGTTCGACAAAACTTCGGAAGGAGGAAGAGACGGCAGGCTTTCTGGGAGTATGTCGCGATATCGTAAAGGCGGTCTGCGATTCAGGCGTCGTGGCCTTTGGTGTGCTGAGCTTGGCTGGTTAACTGATGGTTGCTGCTGCAGTGAGACCGTCTCAAGCATAAATTTTAGACCGAGAGGCGAACGAGAGCAAGATCATTTTTTTACCTGCTGTAAATCCGACGAAGGAAGAGCTTCAAAAATGTTTGAAGCACCAGTTTCAGCGGAAGGGACACCTGCAGCGGGTTTGTCACGGTCGCCAGCGAGAGAATCTTCACCCGGACTGGGTGCCCTACGGCGGGCTCTTTTGGCGTGATAGAGTTCCTTTGCCCTGGCGAGGGCACCTGAGAGTCGCTTCTTGCCTTTGCGACATCCCTTCTCGTGGCGGGAAAAGGCGCCCAAGTCAGTATAAGCTCGCCCGCATAGGCACGTTTGTGTGAAAGTCCTTTCATCGATAGCAGCCATTTTACTAGAGTAAGTTGAACATGCATGCATGGGAACGTCACAAGATGGAAATCGGCAACCTGAAAAATTGCACCATACACGTAACACAAGCTATACATGTACATGTACAACTTGAAGTTGTAGTACAACACGTCCAAAGGTGATTGAGGTAGAGGACTGGTAGACATATGTACGACTCGAACAAGTAAGATCGTACAAGGAATATTATATCGCATAATGAAAAGAAAAGGGCAGGGAAATCCGTCGTCGAAGTCGCTCACATGTATCTTAATCGAAGAAGACAAGGGTTCAAGAACACTTGAAAGACCTATCATGGGTGCTCAGTCCTGTCATACGTTTTAATGGAATCACAACCTTACCGAGTCGATTGGTGGGGCGGGGATGCAATAATTGTCGCAGAGTCCAAAATGTTGAGTTTGATAACTGCGTCGAGACAGGTATCTATGGGAATGCTCCAACCGGCCTCGTGTTCCTGTTTAACCTCTTGAACTGCAGCGTCGCCGAGGAATTGACGTAACAGGCACTCGGACTCCGAGCATACGCGCTCAGCATCCGCCAAGGCGGCAACGCACACCTTCTTCTTTTCCAACGCAATGGCAAGCCTTTTCCCGAGTAGATCTCGAGTAGTGAGTCCTACTCTCTCTCGAGTCTAAGAAGCTTTGTAAGATCGGTAAGATTACAACATATCTATGACCTCACTTTGGATTGGGCTCGCTTTTGAATATTTTCGTAGTATGTGCGAGCTGTCTGGCCAATGGAAAGGAGGGAATCATCTGAGCTTGGCATAACGAGAGACTCAAACAATCTTGGGTCTACGTCGGAGAGATCGGAAAGGGGGGTGCTGTAGCCCTTCGTTATAGGGGCTCTATCCATCGCGATAAGTGGGGGTTGCAGCGGAAAGCGGAACAAGGGCGGTGGGATCAAACCAGTGTCGTAAATACATATATGAGGCGTAGAAACGTGACATGCCATAGTGTGACGCGTGATAACCTTCTTCGTATAGTATACAAGTTGCCTCAAATGGTACATGAGAGGACTGGAAAAAACGTGGGTGGAAAGAGCAAGGAAGGGGAAAGGTAAGGTCAAACCAAAGAGGAGTCTAGGATTGGACGGAATTCCAACCACTCTTCAAGAGACAGAGAAAATGCCTCACCGCGCATCCGGATCGTGCCAAGATAAGCAAGAATGCGCGCTTGTTCAAAGGCGACCCTCCCGATGCGGGCTGGAGTCACATCAACATGTGTACCAAACAAGTGTGGCTCGAATATCAAGATACGGAGTTCTACGATCAGCTTATTGGATAGAATTTCATAGAAAGTTAATCAGATAAAGAGTGACGGTGGCAGTGAATAAAACGACATACCCATGCGAGGACAAAAGATGCCTTCTTGTCCCCGTGTGTTAGAGTGAGTGCCGAAAGCAGCGGGGGGTCGTACACGACTTCCAGGACGCCAATCCACATGCCGGACGACTGATCCCTAAGCGTCCGATACAGGAATTTCCGGATGACGGAACTTCCAAACCAAAACATGTGGGAACCTGCGACGCCATGCCAAAAGGAGTAACCTAAAGTGTCCGACCATTGGGTGATAAGAGCGAGGTCGCCAGTCCCATGCCAGAGCCAGGTCCATGTCGCGGTCCCATCCAACATTATAAATTTGTCGACTGCGTCACGGACCTTGGTTAGGTAGGAGTAAGTGGCGTCCCGCGCCTGATATTTCAACGAGTTGTTGAATGCAGAGAGGTATGCTAGTAGGGCTCACCTGGGGTAAGATTTGACTGCACAGAAATAGCGCCTCGCTCGTGGGCCGAAGGATGAGGTCGTCCTTACGTGAAAGTTCGACGGGAACTATTAAAAAGTTAGCTTATTTCAGTACTCAAATCGATTGGAACACTCGCCCCCGTCACGAACGCAAATGTGATTTGGATATATCTGATGGAACGCGATCATCTTATCGATAATGAGCTGAGTGAGTTGCAGATCGAACACGAGGGTCACGGAGACATCGTATAGCACGTTTTCGTTGTTGAGGATATGATCAGTGAGTGCAAGGATGCAGTCGATGGATATCAACCACCAACTGCTCGCCAAGTCATGGTAAAGTGAGAAGAGAGTAACTGATTACTCCGTGATTCAGGTGTTCACGTTGGGTAATGACAGCACACTTACGAGGATAGTCAGAGTAATCAACGCTGACACGTTGCGGCGGGGGATCCGCCACTGGCACGCCGTTATGATCCCCAACATCGTCCTTCGGAAGCTCGGGGCTGGGAATGTGAGGCAGAGGTACGTCTTCGAGAGGAAGGTCGATTCGGAACTCGAAAGTCCCAGTCTGCGCGTTGGACATGGAAGTCTGAAGGAAGGGGAGGAGACCGCGTTGACAACACGCCTGCAAGCCGGGTAGCCACTTCAAGTTATAATAGATTATTTATTTATTTTTATGTATCGTAACTCAAGAATTCATCACGCACTTAAAAAACGCGCAGCGGCGGTGCAGCTCTCACGCCTGCCCATTGGCCACCACACGATCGCGGCCACACGTGACTTCGGATTCCACTCCTCCTGCCGCTTTCGGACTGCGCTCGACGCGAGCGCGTCACGGTTGCGACCACGGTGTCGTCGACTTTCCTTGCCTCCATCGTTGAACGCGCGTCACAATGTGCCCATACTACAGTTCGATTCGCCATGCCCACTCTCTCAAGCGGCCGTGCATCCGGTCTCTCGCGTTGCACGAGTCGCAGCAACACGGCGTCGTCGACCTTCCTCACCTCCGAGTCCAAACGTGTGCCACAATGTGCAATTCTATCGTCTCCACTCATACTACTCTAATCGTTCTTGATCATGACCCAACAGAATCTTCCAACACCACCACAACAATCCACACCCCAACCTGAATCCGAAGTAGTACAAAACCCTCGCCAGTACAATCACCAACGTCGTCGCAACCCCAGCCTGTATTAATCCAACTTCAAATCCAAACGTAAGTGCCAACGACACCGCCGACCGCGACCATTGACAGCAATGTACCGCTTGTCAACGCTATCACCGCAATCACGACCACGACCTCGCTATCGCATTTGAATTAACAGTTCAAGACGTTCGCACCCAAGGAGCTGCACGACCTCATCTTGGCGAGCATGCTTCCCGATGGCCAAGACCCGCTCGGCGTGCTGGACATGCAGACAAACACTCTCGGCGTACTGTACACCTGTGAGTGTTATGTCGGGTTCTGCGCGCACGTTGGTGGTGACGATTTGTTGGTAGCGCGGCGAACATGTTATTGGAGGATGTGGCCGAGTTTTGTTGTGCATTCGTACCAGAGCAGGCACAGTATGCGCCTGATAAAGGTTTCCCTCCGGTTTCTTGGGCGAGCCACGCCGATTTGATGCTTTGTTTTCAGTCACGCTTCTCGCGATTGCCATACCACTACTTGCGGAGGTGGCGGGGAATGTGAACAGTGCCTTCGATTCGAAAGGATGGCGCGGTTCTGATGTTTGAATGGATAGCTTGCGCTTGCTATTCAATCCCTGTTTGATCTGTTGACTAGATACCAGTCTTTCGCATCTGATGACAATCCATCTACGTCCGTACGGTCCGAATCTCAATCTGTGCGTCTCGGGCTGACAGCCAACGAGGAGCGAAAGGCGCCTACTATAAGATCGATAAGCAGCTGGCTCAGGCCGCCATATTGCAAAAAGACTACGCGTATGCTAACTACGACAAAGTAAAAACCACAGCAGGTACCTCCCACAAACTCGCTCGGGCACCGAATGCCTTGTGACCGAGCCATTGCGACACACCGACCGCACCCGATCTATCTTCCCGCGCAGCAGCACGGTCCTGAGGGCCATGCGTGGGGATGACAACGTCTAGCTCCCAGTAGCGGCAATGACAAGGGTGGTAAGGATAAGAAACGCGGCATGAAGCGAAACAACGTACCAATGAAACGCCCGATTGTACCTGGCAGCCCGTCCGACTCGTCCGATACCCACGTGACTTTGTTCAAGAAATGGTGTCGAGAGTTGCGTGATTGGGTCCGTTGGCGCGTGAACCGCGAGAAGGCGACACACATTGCTGGCCAGTATCTCGACGGGCGTGCCTATAGGTTTTACGAGCGAATGTGCTTGACTTAGGGAAACAGTATGCACTCACTAGATTTTTCAATTTAGACTTTCTCAGGAGATCTGACACGATGGGTGACGTAAACGAGCGCGATGTTGTGTTGGCCTTCTGGCGCCGTTCAACTGTACCTCCGAGCCGAACTCACAAAGAACGGCTATGATGCGACCACTATTTCGCTAGTCGCGCTTGAGTCAGAATGTCTCAAGTACTAGAAAGCTCACCAGAAGCCCAGCCGCGGTGATACCCGGGTGCAAACAGGCGACAACAAGGCAGCGGACCCCGAAGAGAATTGACGACGACGCGACGATGCGACCACTGCGTCAGCTGCTGTCACCGGTGAGGTTTCCGAACGTCCGAACGTCCGAGCAGGTATCCGACCAGACCCGAGTGGGCGGCATGCACTGAAATCACTGCGATGCGGCCGGTCATTGCCAAGTATGGATTGCAATCGAATACGAAGCGGGCAATGGGCAAAAATCTGTAGGTGTTCGTTCGCTTAGGCTCTGTATGACACGTGCGCTGACGTGCCATCAGGATTGTAAACCAAGAATGTGATTCTAGGTGAGGCGATTCAGGGAGGTGTAGGCTCACGTTTTTGATTTCTATGGTTCGTTGGCTATCAGTACACCACTGTATGCTTTCGACGTCATCTTGGACACTGGTTCTTCGTATTGCACCGGGTTACTTAGCAGTCCACTCCAGGGATCTCTGGGTCGCGTCCACAAGCTGCCAATCTTCGTGTGCGGGAGGCGAAAACTTTGATTCCACGAGGTCTTCGACGTTCAAGAGTCTCAACTGAGGCTTTGATGTCACTTATGGCAGCGGTAGCGCGATGGGCACACTCGTAGGAGACGTCGTACAGATGGCGGGATTCACTGTGGCCAATCAGCAATTTGGTATGTTGTCGTGCTCGTACCGAGATTGTGCCTGTGAACCACTGTTTTTCCAGGTTCTGTCATTGCAACGTCGTCGAATTTCATGCAGAGTCCAGTGACGCGCCTGATTGGACCTGCGTGACAATCACTGTCGTCTTCCGGCGTCCAAGTCATGGCATCTTGGCAGCTGCTTACTAGCGGTGGTTCATAGAATTCGCCGCTGATGGCTTTCCATCTTACTCGGTACGTTGGAGCGCCGCACTTGACATGCTGTGACTGAGATTCTCGCAGCGCAGCTACCTCAATGGTAGTAAGGCCGCCGAATTGAAGCCCGGAGGATTGTTTAATATGGGTAGGTGATTTAGTTTTCGGAAACGTACGTTCTCGGCTTACCTATGATGCAATGTTATGTGAATGAGAGTCTGTACGCGGGCAAGATCGACTACCAAGGCATACCAAGCGGCTTTTCGCCCTCGTTCTGGCTTCAAGAGATGACGTGTGAGTCGAACTGGACGCATTTCTCGAGGGTCACCTCATACATTCCTGATCGGGCAGCGATGACTGTGCAAGGACAGTCGGTGTCCCTATCAAACAGATCTTACGCAACAATTGACACTGGTAACCCACACTCGTTGCTGGCCCTGCCGCTGGCGTAGCAGCTATTTATGCTTAGATACCTGGTTCATCTCCTGGAAGTGGACAATCTATAGTTACCGTGAGTCCGATGTTGCCCCGTAGAGACGACGCAATTGATTATCGTTCTAGCGTGCACCTACGAGGTCAATGTGGAAATATCGTTTGGTGGACCCAGCTGGTCGATTAGTCCTGCAGACTTTCAGCTCCACCCGGTCAGTCAGTCGTCTGACTATTGCTACAGTGCATTCCACGCCATCCCTTCGTCATCCAACATGCCACTGTCAGCGGATCATTGGGGATACATTTGGTAAGCACACGGAGTAGGGAGGTGCGCCTAACGCGCTGACGCGATCGTCCTTGTCCAGAAAAACGTGTATTCCGTTCCGATATGACCCACCTTCGGTCGGATTTGCGGCGCTGTTCGGAGACTGCGCTAGCCATGAACGGGGTCAACAATGTGGTTGTTCCGAGCGCGACGCTCGGAGCCAGTGTTGTGTCAACAGCTGCTGTTGGCGGTGCTGCCTCGACGAGAACACGGATTTCTGGTGCTATTGCACTGTTTTTTTCTGTACCGCTCTCTTTTGGGATGTGTCCATAGCCAAGGACATGCTAAGTATCTAATGGTAGACTATAACGGACTTATCATTCAAGTTGTTAGCGTGAGAGATCGGATGACCCGTCTCGGCGTTCTGCAGTTCACAGCTACAAATTGCCACTTGTAAGCCGGATGCTTGGCGACGACTAATGAACTATATTTCTAGGGCACTGGCAATCCTTGTCGTTCCTTCAACTTCCTTAGTCCCCAATGATACCCGAACTCGTCTCAGTATTCCTCCTATGGCTCTCCCTTGAGGGTTATGCTGCACACACCCCCGACGCACCTAGTCTGTCGATATACTTGCGCATGCGGTGCCCCACCACCGCTCGGAACCTCGCCGAACTCGGTCGCACCGCCAAGAACCAGCGCGATACCCTCATTGCAAAGTACTCGACTCAACCGA
Organism: Tylopilus plumbeoviolaceoides; assembly: GCA_003316375.1. Taxonomy (NCBI): domain Eukaryota; kingdom Fungi; phylum Basidiomycota; class Agaricomycetes; order Boletales; family Boletaceae; genus Tylopilus; species Tylopilus plumbeoviolaceoides. The sequence continues at coordinate 8,948 of QFES01000301.1, forward strand.
ATCGAAAACATAGCACGGGCTACAACTTGTGCATGCTCTCCCTTGGGCTCGGGCATCGACACTGACGCTGTGCCTCGTGTAGGATCGTCGATCAAGATTACGATTCTGGGTGCGTGGCGGCGCTGCCGTGCGGGCAAGTTGGTCCTCTCTGCTGACGCACGCCGGGAGACAGGTACTATGGCACGCTCGCCATCGGGACGCCTATCATGTCGTTTGATGTCGTTCTCGATACAGGCTCAGCGTGAGTGTCCGCCTAATGGCCGTCTTACTCAGGGACTCAACGTACGCGTACAGGGACCGTTGGGTCGCGGGTGACACGTGTTGCGTCCACTCGGTGTTGCGTCCTCGGAGGGACGTACCAAGGATCTGGGGGCACTCAGGCTCATCCTCCGTTCGTCCGGCATCGTTCCAGGGGCCTCCACAAATGCCAATCCGATCGCACAGCGTGGCTACGGACAAAGGAAAAGCAAAGGCGACAGCGCCGATATCCACCCACCACCGTACATCGCCGATCTCGACTTGCAGGTAACGCAAGTGCTCGACATATTCCTTGATCACTCGTCGGAGTACGTTCGCAAGCTGCTCACCCACCCTTCTTTCCCATTCCCGAACGAGTGATTGGTGCCGCTCCTGGCAAGGACGCACTTGGAGACGGAGTCGCCGAGGATTCCCCGATCACTCTCACCCGAGTGGAGGCTCCTATTGAGCGGAGGAATATATTGCTTCGGGTGTTTCGATTTGATTTGAAACACCGTGTGATCGAAAGTGGGACAAAATCAATCTCCTCAACTAGCTGGTCAGCGCGCGACACCGGCGGAAGCTATGATGCGGGCCAGTGTGTCTTTGCTTGAGCAGAACTAATTATAAAAGACGTTGGGTTACCAGAATAAATTTCGAATCACGGTCAGCATAACCAATTGGACACGCTCATGACGAATTCGCACGACAAGTCCGGAGACTCGATATCGCAGCCCACAGTTCGCCTCATAAAAGAGTAGATGATCTGGGGTCATGCCGGTGGAATTTGCTCAACGCACTCTGGTTTTCGCTCAAACCCTCCCGGGTCTACGAGTTCAAGCCATTAGCCTAGATCACAATGTTCACTGAACATATTCCTGCGGTTCACCTCTCGTTGGGCTAGCTTGTTATACCCTTGCTACACCCCAAGCATCGACAACCACCGGCGTACCTACTGTGACCGTCTCCACTTCGGTAGCTAGCCCTACCGTGCCTCTCAGTTCCTTGATGCCTTCACAAGCTGCCTTACCTCCCGTCCAACCGTGGTGCATTGGCCAAATTTTTTGTCCAGGGTAAAGTGTCGCTCACTCGCTGTCAAGCGCCCTTCACTTATCACCACTCCAACGACGCATGGTTGCTTCAGACCGTCAACCTCGCACAACCATACTCTGATGTGAAGACGATCGTTGACAAACCCACGAGCAAATTGTCTCAGCAAGTCCTTGCCGACTTTGCCGTGTTCAACCGTAACCGAGGACGGCATCGTCAGCTTTTTGGACAAGGATTTTCTTGGGGAAGGTCTCGAACTGCAAGGCGCCACGTTACCCGGGTTCACCGCTAATCCACCCTTCGTGAACAACGTCACCGACCCTTTGCTCAAGGCGTTTGCGCAAACCGTCCACGGATGCTGGACTCAACTCGCGAGAACGGTCAAAAAATCCGCTCTTTGTAGCATATACCCTGGCAGAGCGTGCCAGAGCACCTTCATTCCGCTGAACCACAGTTTCGTCATTCCAGGTGGACGCTTCCGAGAACAATGTTTGTGATTTCAGCCGTCACGTTGGTCCGGGCTGACGTGTTTTTCGAAGATTATTGGGACAGCTACTGGATCACTCAAGGCTTGTTGGAATCGCAACTTTACGATACCGTCAACGGAACATTGCAAAATTTTATGGACTAGATACAAGATTTCGGATTCGTACCCAACGGTGGTCGTACCTATTGTGAGCTTGAATCTCGGTCTCCCGCTGGCTTCCACAGGCTTATATGTATGCTTAGACTTGGATCGTTCCCAGCCTCCGTTGTTCGTCCACGTGGGTATTGAGTATTTCATCATCCCACATTGAATCTGACATGCGTCAAGATACTTTCTGACTACGTTACCACTACCGGCGACGCGTCGATTCTTCAACGTGGCCCTCCGAGTGCTGAGGCATGCATTTTGTTGTTTTCTCGCCTTGTCCTGCTGACGGACACCTAAGACGGAGCTCACGTGGTGGTCTAACAACCGCACAATTCGAGTCACAAGCCCATATACAGGCTAGACTTACTCCATGGCTCACTACACTGTCAATAACAGCGCGCTGCGTCCGGAGTCCTACATTGAAGACTACCTGAACGCTCATGACCCGACATTGTCGACGCCTCTGACGGACGCCCAAGCGGCCGACTTGTACAGCGAACTTGCCTCCGGAGCGGAGACCGGCTGGGATTACAGCTCTCGCTTCCAGACCGTGCCGCAACTTGGCAATCCCGGGCTTCGTACGTTGAATGTCAGGAACAACATTCCTACATGTCTAAACAGCATACTATGTGAGCGGTCAGGTTCGCAGTCTCCTCGATAATCGCTGACGGCTTCTAGACAAGGCACACGTCTTACTAGCCAATCTTTACGGAAGCTCGAACACCACAGCAGCCGCCAATCACCTCCAGATCGCCGCTGGTATCCGAGCTGGTATCCTGGACCTCATGTGGGACCCATCGAAGGTGGCATTTTATGACTTCAACCTCACTTCGAACTCACGCAATTCTATTTTCACGGTTGCGACGTTCTACCCGGCATGGAATCGATAGAGTTGTTTCAGCGTGCGCAGGAAGCTATGTCATTTCGACCAGGTCCTCACCTGGCCGTTGTATCCCTTGTGAGTTGAATTCGAGTACGAGTACCACCTCGATCGTACTAACAGTGTTCAAAAGATATCTGGATGGGGCTTTGATCGACTTCCCGCCGCAATTCAGATATAGCTATACAAAACTATGGATGCTGCAGGACATGCGAATGTCGTCAAGCCGCTCTCTGTTATGGTCAATACCCTGAGCGAGGGGATGACATGACCACAAACTAGGATCCAGGTATGTTTTGTGGCAGGCAACTCAGATTGACATGTGTATAATTTGCGATGTTAGATCTCGTTCAAAGATGTCTCACGACATGCTAAAGTAATGGTGATCGAGCAATGTATTGCATTGTCTCTGAATCCGTCCGACCCGGTGGATCTTCTTGTGAAGCGAAGCAATGTTCATGGAATGTTGGGGTCATGGGAGATGCATTAGAAGATGCGGATGACGTATGACCTCTCTCGCCTTGCTGTCTCGGTCCATCCTGAATTCAGCCAACGCAGGCAATAAAGACGAACCCTCTGAGTCCATGGGGATATGAGAGAAGACATGCTTCACTGCATGCTTTGCAGCGTTACGACGAGGCAATGAGCGCATTCAACCGCATGTATTCGGTCATTGAGGGATTTCATGACCCAGCATCCGTCGTAAGTATCGTCTTTCACTGTGATGAGCATATCGTGAGCTCACTGCGCAGAACTGAGCAATGAATGTGTTTCACTCACCCGGTCTGAGCCATTGGTGACATTGTTATCTGGTTATTCCGATCGTGTCCCCATGTTCTGATCGACCTCAAGAGCGGTCGTTTGTGCGACGGCCCCGAACGGATGCGTATCTTCAAATTGGAATTGGAGTTCAAAGACGTATACTCTTTGACGGAAGAGCTGGATGAAGAACGGATTCAGCGGGTTGTAGAAATACGTGACGCTCTCGCACGTATAGGAAAGGAAGGAGTCCACATTCCAGGAAGTTAAAGCAGCCGGCTCAGTCCGGGATCTGGAGCCGTCTCCTTTTCACGACGAAATACGCCAGTTCTGTGAGGTGGTTCACAAGGAGGGGTATCGATGGGCGTGGAGCGACACTTGCTGCATCGACAAGACGACAAGCACAGTCCTGAATCAGTCGCTCACGATGATGTACAAATGGTATGAACTTGAATCATCCGCGGCCACGTTGATATATCTCGTGGACGTCATGTCTCCGGCGGCTCTTGGCTAGCTCACACGCAACATCTGGATGATACGAACATGGACCGCGCAAGGGTTTCTCGCAGCAAGAGTGATCCGATTCTATACCCGCGACTGGAAACTTTATCTCAACGATACACGGTCAAACCGCAAGGAGTCACCCGAAATTATGCATGAACTTGCGAATGCGATCGGGGTCGATTGCGAAATCTTTCTCTCCTTCCATCCCGACTCTCTCGGTGTCTGGGAAAACTTCGGCTTGCATCGACACGGAAGGCGACGGTGGAAGAAGACGTGGCTTACTCGTTGATCGGTATCTTCAAGATTGACATCGTACCGCGCTATGGAGAAGGAGGTGCCGCTCTGGGACATTTGTTGGAGGAGGACAGTACTGGCCCTGGAGTGGAGCGTCTTCTTTCTACAACGGCTGCCTTCCTGCGAGCGTCGCAGTGTATGATCGACCACTTGGAACATCTCTCGTCATCAATGAGGCCGACATGGACGGACACGTCGCGACATTACGGAGTTCGCTATCCCAGACGCACGCCATGCTGGTTATGACTGCGTCGCCTGTTTACCCCCAGCCCGCTTTGCCAATCGTTGACTCTGCCTCCCATGCTTCACTTTCGCGGTCAAAAAACTACACTTTGTCGGAGTGTGGTAAGTTCGCTGCTTTTTTACTCTGGTTTGACACTACCCGACACTGATCTCCGTTAGGGATACCGTCTCCTCCGTCGGACTCATAAAAGGGGACGTCTTCCTCTCGACGTCCGCATCTGCGTCACATGCTTGCCATTTCCGACACGTCCTCGCTCTCGATGAGCGCCGGGTGAAGTTCATGCCGGAATATTTCCATGAAGTGAACTCTCAGAGGAGCGACGTGAAGGCCAAGTATATTGTTACCTCCGTCGACAAGCAACCCAACGGCATCGCGCCCTCTGACAAGAAGTCACAGAGCATTACTACCTCCCGCGTTCAAGTCAAGCAGCTCGCAACTCTAGTTTACTGGCAGTCACTCAGATGTGTGGGTGTATTTGAAGTCCGCTTTCATGATACTTACTGACAGCTCTGCCCAGAACGAACCCGGAAAATCCTATCAGGCCAGGGACGCCTCATTGCTATGGATGCGTCGAGAAGCGGCTCTCGGTGGTCTTGTGCTGCAGTCGACCGATATAGTCTGGGTTCCAGACGATATTGATTTTGGTATTAGTGATTCGATGAACCTTGGATGGGGCGCCATTGAATATCTTCCCGTCAAAACATCAAGTGACGTTCAGTGGTGTTTGAAACATGGTGAGTTGAGGATGTGTGGCTTGGGCTCGCGTAGCTCAGACTTGCACCAGAGGACATGCAGTCGATTAAGAAAAACGATGATCTTCCAAGGCAAATCGTCAACATTCTGGGATTGGACTACTTCGGTGATGGAGTCGGCCACGTGGAAGGGTTCCAAGTCTTCGGAGACTCATGCAGCACGGTATCGAATCACCACTGTCGTGCTCGATGACCTGGCTGATTCGTTTTGACTTAGCTGACTTACGGGACAAGATTACCCGATATGATACCACTGCGATTCTGAAAGCAAAGCTAGAAAAGAGCAAAGAGAAGGAAACTCGGACGAGCCTGATCTCCTTGGAGATATTCCGGTTCTTTGGTACACGGTGAGATTGACGTTCACTATCAATCATGCTCATGATATCTCCTAGACCAGCGAGGCCCTTGGACCGTTCAGCTTATTGAGAAGAGTTTAGCGCTTCTACGGAATCAAGATCGGAAGTCTCAGAAAGCGGGGGTGACGATTATCTCTGCCTTGGCTCATACTAGTATGCGACTTCCGTCGTGGAAAGGGTTCAGCTAACTCTGACATTATAGAAAATGACGTGGAGATCATCGAACAACATGTACACGAAAATGTTGGGATTCTTCCGGTGGGCTATCTGCCGGTCCAGCTAAATCGCTCTGCGACGTCCGCGAACCCAACCCCCCCTGATGAAAATCGACCGCAGCGACCCACAACGACTATGACCGAGTTTGCCCACCTTCCGTTACAGGGCTCACCGTCCAAGCCACCTTCGTGGATGATGGGACCGGCATGTGCGCTACGTATTTTGGCACAGAACGGTAAGTATTGCGGGATGTCTTAGGGAGGTATCTGAAATGACGGGATGTATACTTCCAGAGACACTGCGTACTCGCATGCGTGGGACGATAGAGTACGGGAGTTTGAAGCACTTGTACCTATCCGGGATATTCGTCGACGAGGCAGACACCACGACATTCCAGGTGTGGACTCCAAACCGAAGTAAGTCGCCTCCTTCGTGCGGGGATGTGGAGCTAAACGACATGCTTCCTATCTTTTCAGCCGACGTGACTAACATGCTCGACAAGGTGATCAAGGCCGTCGACGGAGAGTTATCTGAAATGTCGATCGGGGACACTGTGCTACCCCACATTCGGCTGGGACCGCCTCGGAAGGTGATTCATGCGAAATAGTGAAGGTGGCGAGCATTCTCCCTCCTCGACGTCTCGGTTCTGGCAATTCTTGCGTTGGTTGTCGCTGCGCCAATCTTTGCGTCTGTTCGGCTGTACAAGTACGTCCCTTGGAGCCTATATGTGAGCGTGGCGATGCTGACACAGATGGTTGTCTAGGTTCTTCCGTGAGCGGGGGTTGCGCTATCAAGATGGATGCATTTTGGATCGCCTGTTCCACGCGTCATCCTCGTACCGCCGTCACCATCATCTCGTACTGCCGTCGTTCTCCGTCACGATGTGGTCATTGTCAGGGAGGTGCGGTGAGGGCATGGGCATGCCAGTGGTGCGATGAGCTTCCCACAGTAAGCGCCAGCAGTTTCGACTTGAACATCCTTCAATCGGCCGCACCTCTTTGATGATATCGCCTGCAATCACTTCCTCCCACGTTGCTTACTTGGGCCTGTGCACACGCACACCTACACGTGTTCCAACCTCATCTTATCGCGGCACAACGATGCCCACTTACCCAATCGTTCGGTCCGAATGTGCCCGTTGTATCGCTGCAGCTAGATTGTACGTGTGTCCCTGTCCTTTCTCCTTCTGTTTTTGATGGATCCAGTAGTAGACTTTATGGTCATCGTCCTGTCCAAAGCCCCTGCGAAGGAGGGACACGCACAGCTCGCAACAGAGCTTCGCTATGTAATCCCTTTGTCCACGAACCTGGTCTTGATCCGTAAGTTTACTCTTGATGCCGTTAGCAAGGCTAACAGAGAAAATCATACCTTCTAAAGTGTCGCGATGAGCTTCGTGATGGCTACACCGACTCAAGGATGCCATCCCCGTTGTGAATTAGAAGTAACCCTGTATCGATCGTCGAGTCGCCGCCTTGCATTGGGCAATCGTCTGTCGATGGTGCATTTCAGCAACAATGGGCCCAGGAAGCAACTAGCCTGGAATCACCACCAATGCGATAGACGCAGCGATCCACGACTTTATCCTCGCCCACGGTGCTTATCCGTCCCGGTTATTCTATTCGGGATCCCTCTGGTTGTGCTGTACTAGCATCAACAATATCGTCGCGCACGGAATACCGGACGGGTACGTTGGATTCATTTTATCCAGAACGTTGGCTAACGAATGCCGGTCGACCACCAGAGAAGTCCCAAGACGATACAGGGAAAGACGCAATGTGTCGGTTCAATATCAGCGGACGAAGAAGAGGAGGATGTTGACGAAGATACAACGCGCGAGGAGATTCCTGCCCTCTTTCGTCAATCAACTAATGTGCGTATCTCATTACACCTTCGTCCATGCGTCTTCTTACATGATACAGGTTTGGAGATTAGTAAGTACAACAGTGGGTAGATCACGATACAAACTAACGACATTTGCGCAGGAAATGGAAGCTGTCGACTATAAACCAGACGACAAGATGGATGAGGGCGACAAAGATGGAGACATTGACACATCGAGCACGGGAGTGAAACCGACGGTGAAGCCACCTAACTCCAAGGACGATGTTGACGCGGAAGGTGAGGATAACGAGGATGAAGATGAATCCCATGGTGGCGATGGTGGGATGTAGGCGAAGACTTCGAGAAGCGAGTAGTGGAGGCTGTGGTCACTGGTGCAGACAAGTTCTGGACAAGGACGTGGCAGGTATGTTTATTCTCGTCTCAAAACAGGTTATTGTAATCCTCGCGTTCGTCAGATCCAATCAGCTCTTGAGTATACTGACGACTCTGGACTTACATGTGCACGCCACGATCGGCGGGACCTATCACCGATGAGACTCGCAAGAGCAAAGACGTGAGGAAGTACAGAACATCTACGATCCCCACCTCATACCACTCTGGCAGCACCTCCGAGTCAGGGACTGCTTTGTAACCAACGAGGCTCCGTCTGACATGCCAGTGGAGCACGGCTACCGTAATGCCGATCGAAGCTTTGATGGTGGTTTGCAAGTATGTCGACCAAAGTCGGCTGCTAGGGATATGGCAAGGAATTCGAGGGAGTTCGGGCGGCAGGCTGTCGAGAAACGCGGTCATGTTGCCACCGGTGCGGCATTCGTTTATGGAATTGATGGCGTGTGATAATATTTTACAGATGCATTTTTTATTTTTTTGCTAGCCGAGTCCCTAAGCGACACGGTATAAAGGCCCCTCTCAGTCTGCTGGACTCCAGCTTGAGCTCTTACTCGATCACTCTCACTCCTCTCTTATGTCTCACTCTGCCAACATTGTCGCTGGTGCGGCTCTCGCGGAGTCCTCGACGACGGGACAGAAGCGCTCGCACTCAAATGCCCTGCAAATGGGGCCAAGGAAGCGCGCGTGCGTGTCGCAGGCGACTGCTTTGCCGTTGCTGATTGCATTACAGAAGCACCCAAGACCCCTTGGTCCACCATGGTCGACACTTCGGACGGGTTGTGCATGCGTTCTGCAGCGTGCGGACGCTGCTCACAAACGGTCTTGTTATGACGGTTGAACTAGAGGATAGACCATTGGAGACGTTTTCCGAACAGTAAGTGTCCTTGCTCTGTAGTCTAATCCGTGTCTGAAAATCCTCCGCAGGGAAAGAAAGGAATTCACTGTATTTTCCGAGCTCTTAAAGCTGGTGCCATCGCTTGAAGCCCGTTTCCTCTCCGCTGATGAAGAAGAAGTGAGCGCCATGGCGGAATTGGTGAGTGTGATTCCACAATACGACCGCGACTTATCATTTCCACAGATCCAGAAAGGCGCTAGCAGTGCTAGGGCCGACGACACGAAGGGGATGAAGGCTGCAATTATCGACTGGATCACCCCGAAGGGCCAGTCGCTCACCCCTCATATTCCACGCAACTCGAAGTCAGTCCGAGGTTTTCATCATGAACGCACCGGGGCATTGCTCTGCCCGGCCGGCTATGATTGGTCCAATGCGGAGTATGTGCTTATTCTGTGGTTCTTTATCTAATTAATGCGTCACAGAATCAAGGAGAAGCTGCGTAACGGACAGCTTCGAGTCGCTGGGGACCAATGGCCCTTATTTCTGTATGCGAATTACACGTACGATGCGGAGGACCCTTGGAACGGCTTATTGCGCGGCGGTATTTTAGTTTCGGTACGTGGTTTTTATCTCAATTACAGCCTTACTCAATGCTACCACGTTACCCAGGCCTACAAGTTCATATTCACGTCTCCGAGTTCGGTTGATCTCGATGAGCCAAAGGCCACACGGTCTTGCAACGCACGTATCCACGGAATGTCCAAGGTGACGAAAGCATCAATTGCTTATGTCGCAACACAGGTAAGCCATTCTATTGTTATTCTGCCCACTGTTAACCTCGTTTTATAGGCCCGCTTCGCTTTGACATCCGCGCAAGTCTTTTCACGCACCGACCTTTCGACAGATTCGGAACGGTTCTACAACACCATTCTCGAACTTCTTGAAGACCCGGACGAGAAGGACGAGGCCAACCAACTTCTTCAGTGGTGGAATAGGTACTTCGGTGTGTTTCACAACAATGGAAGTGCTCATTATTCTGTAGGCAGATCTTTCCAACTACCTCTGAGAGTTCTCAGTTACCATCCGAAAATAGTGCACTAGCAATGATCCGTCGCAAGCGAGCAGCTCTTAAAGCAGCTGCCCAGAATGTGGCCGATAATAGTGATTAACATGCAGTTCTATGCATGGTCAGCGGTTTGCAGCATTCCCCTTTCTCAGATTATCGTAGTAGATTGATTCAATATATGGATCCATTTTTGATCAAGTTCTGATTGTGACAAAGCCATGATGCTGCCTGATAAGATCCATGATTGTGATTGATAAGATTAGTCTTTATGATTATTTGTAGGCCTTTTGAGCATGATTGATAAGATCTGCCTCTCAGATCAAGCTGATTACTTGTAAGCCTTTTGGAATATGATTTGGGATATCTATATTCCAGATAAAGATGACAATCTAACGTGATATTGAGTATTCTGATAAGATCTTTCTTATTGATGGAGTGGACCATTTACCATCTATTTGACATTCTTGATAAGATCCCTCTTGCTAATAGGGTAGATCATTTACTATCTGTTTGATACACTTTGAGAAGATCATTCTTACTGATGGAATAGATCATTTACTATCTGTCTGACACACCTTGAGAAGATAATTATTACTGATGGAGTAGATCATTTACCATCTGTTTGACACACCTTGATAAAACCCCTCTTGCTAATGGAGTAGATCATTCACTATCTGTTTGACACACCTTAAGAAGATTATTCTTACTGATAGAGTAGATTATTTACCATCTATTTGACATATCTTGATAAGATCCTTCTTGCTAATGGAGTAGATCATTTACCATCTGTTTGACACACCTTGAGAAGATCATTCTTACTGATGGAGTAGATTATTTACCATCTGTTTGACACATCTTGATAAGATCCCTCTTGCTAATGGAATCAATCATTTGCTATCTGTTTGACACACCTTGATAAGATCCCTCTTGCTAATGGAGTAGATCATTTACTATCTGTTTGACACACCTTGATAAGATCCCTCTTGCTAATGAAGTAGATAATTTACTATCTGTTTGACACAGCTTGATAAGATCATTCTTACTAATGGAGCAGATCATTTACCATCTGTTTGACACACCTTGATAAGGTCATTCTTACTAATGGAGTAGATCATTTACCATCTATTTGACATACCTTGATAAGATCCTTCTGGTTGATAAAGTAGATCATTTATCATCTATTTGACATACCTTG
>QFES01000301.1:20531-39199 GCA_003316375.1 Tylopilus plumbeoviolaceoides
ATAAGATCCTTTTGGTTGATAAAGTAGATCATTTATCATCTATTTGACATACCTTGATAAGATCCTTCTGGTTGATGGAGCAAATCAATTACCATCTGTTTGATATATCTTGAGAAGATCATTCTTACTAATGAAGTAGATCCTTTGTCACTTGCTGATATAACTTTTTATGAATGGGCAGATTATTATATATTATAATTTGTCTCATTATTAATAATTTTGTCTATGTTCTCAACACTTCCAGTAATTGTTTTGCATAATCAGAAAATGTATCTTTCTGATATAAATAATAATATTATATGGTGTTGATAATACTATATATAAATTTATCTTTTTAACTAAATTTCCCTGATGCAGGCAGAGGTCTCGGTGGTCTCAGTGGGGAAGCCAGCGCGCAGAGACAAGCAGCAGGTGATCTACTCTGGCAGGAGGCCGCGTCGGGAGCCGATATCGGATGGAGACGACCGAGATCGTGGGGACGTGGATTCAAACAGGTCTAGAAGCATATGGGAGCGGCGCCAAGGAGATTTGGACGGTCAAAGACCCGGCCGTGTATCTGTTGAGTGCAGTCACGACCGACTCGGAGGCGTCGATGCTGCTGGTCAGTCTCTTTTTTGTCGCATCGATTGCCGATAGCTGACGCCAATGGTTCGCACGGATGATATCGATCAATGTCTAAGTCGACGTGGTCAAGTTTTTCTCGGACCATGTCTTTCAAGACTTGCAGGTGTAACGACCTAGACTTTGAGTCGTAACGCTCGAGGGCAAGACAACAGATAACCAGTGTTTGAGGCTTCAAGACTAATCGTCAAGTCCGAAGCGAGTAGATGATGATAGGGAGCGGTACCCTTAATTCGCACTCAAGCCTAAGGCGAGGATTGAACAAGTGGATAAGACTGCCGTTTACTCTACTATACATGGGTTTAAATACTGAGACAAGATGAGCACAGACCAAGCTATGAACTACTACGTATGGACGAGCGATGCTGCGTACATAGCCGTGCACAGTCGAGGCTGTACAAGTAAAAAGGTGGAGTCATACAATAGACCAATGGAAAAGGGAAAGAGGATCATACGATACGTTAGCCAATGAGGATGATGGAAAAGGATGAAATCGTAACACTACCCCCTTCTTAGATCGAGTCGTCCCGACGAGACCTGATGAGCCTATCCAATCCATTTCCGGGTATGGATCGCCGTTTAAGACGACTCGGCTTACCAGTTCCCCCACTGACCTTGATTCTGGCCATTAGCAGGCACCCCGTTGTTAATGTCCCATTGATCGTTTTCCCAGTCAGCAGCGGGGCGTTTTATCAACCTACCCCACCTTTGTTGGACTCCAATGGCGTTCCATTCGGCAGATACGATGGTGGAGAAGGTGAAGACGTGGAATGGTCCGAGGGAGAGGGAGATGACGATGGGTGTGTTCTGTCGAGCCGCCTCTTGGATAACGGAGGAGGCGCGGTCGAGGATGGCATGGGAGATGACATAGAGAAGGAAGGCGAAGAAAGCGGCGGTAGCGCAGAGGAAAAAGACGATTAAAGACATGGTAGAAGGATGCTGGGGAAGTCGAAGGTTAGGAAGGATTATATACCTCCTTCGAAGTCTAGTCGCGTGGCATGAAAACGTGTTGCGGTATCTATTGAGTAATCATGGAAAAGGGCGGTGAAGTCGGAGGTGGAAATTCCTCGGATCTTCCTGGGAGAAGATGGATTCTTTTTGTGGAATTCGGCAATCGCTTTTTCTGCATTACTTAAGTTTGCCAATGGTTCCCACGTACGATCCGTTTCCGATCATCCCAGCCTTTCCAATGAATGAGGTACTGGAGTTGTCGTCCTTTCATTCGTGACACGACTATTTTATCGACTTCGTATTCTTCATGTCCTTCTTCCGTGATTACAATTGGGTCAGGGCGGAGGGTTGGTTGTCCTTCGAGAACATCTCGGTATGGTTTGATGCGGGAAACGTTGATCGTTGGATGAATGTGAATGGATTTAGGGAGGTGTAGAGTAACCGCGTTTGGTAGAACCTTCGTGATGGTATAAGGTCCGATCCATTTTTGGGTTAATTTCCGTGCGGTGTAGGGAAGTTTGAGATGTTCTGTGGATAGCCATACTTGATCGCCGACTGTGTAATCCGGTGCTTCGCTTCTTTTTTGCTCCGCGGAACGCCTCATTCTTTTTTGGGTAGCCTCGAGGGCTTCTTTAATCTCCGCGTGAGCTTCTCCTGCTTCTTTGCCAAATTCTCCAGCCATGGTTTTGGTATTGCCTTCGAATCCTAATCGGGGGTGGTAATTTCGGGTGATTGCGAAAGGAATGGTGCCGGTGGCGGAGGTGAGGGCGTTATTATGCTGGAACTGGGCTAATTTGATCCATTCGGCCCATGTCTCTTGCTTCTTTGCTACGTAAGCACGGAGATATTGTTCTAGATCTCGGTTGATCCTCTCGGTTTGCCCATCGGTTTGAGGGTGGTATGCCGTAGAGAGTCGTTGTTTGACCCCGAGGGGTTTACATAGTTCGGAAGTGAAATCTGAAACAAATTGTGGCCCGCGATCCGAGACTATGGTACGAGGGAGTCCATGAATACACCAAACATTATCCCTGAAGATACGAGCTAAGTCCTTTGAAGATGTGGTTTTGACGCAAGGTACAAAGACCACTTCTTTAGAGAATCTGTCCACGACAACACAAATTGAGTCATATAGATGAAAGAGGAAGTCCGGTGATAAAATCGACAGAAATATCTTCCCATGGATGTTCGGGGATAGGAAGGGGTAAAAGTTTTCCTGCCGGTGCTTTTTGCTTACCCTTCGTGAGGGCACACGTTTGGCAAGAATCTACATAGTGTTTGGCATCTTTAGTAATTCCGGGCCATGTGAAGTATCGGGAGAGAAGATGAATTGTGCATGCCTGACCGGGATGGCCGGCAATGGGAGCATCGTGACAGATGTTTAAGAGTTTGGTACGAAGTGAAGGGGGAACGAAGGTTTTTCCAGAATTATTTTTGAATATTTTTTCCTCATCATCAAAGGTAAAACCTTCTACGTCCCCTGAGATCTTCTGTGATTCGGAGATTAGTTCATCGTAAAAGGAGGAGGACAAGGAAATGTTATTTGTTTCGATGATTTCTGGAAATATGGTGATGTTAGTATTGTGGTCTGTCACCGCATCACCATGGTCTGGTCTTCTTGAAAGAGCGTCGGCTCGCCCGTTCGTTGTTCCTGGCTTGTAGCACATTGTATAGTTGAATTCTTGGAGGAGTGCGTGCCATCGTGCCTGTCTAGGAGATAAGGTTTGTGGCTTGCGCCAATACTCAAGATTTTTGTGATCCGTCCAGATCTCGAAAGAAACTCTCCCGATGAGGTAATGGCGCCATTCTTTTAGAGCCCGAATGACTGCCAAGAGTTCTTTGTCATAGATCGGATAGTTCCGTTCTGCGCTATCAAAGGAATGAGAGATGAATGCTGTTGGACACCACAAACCATCTTCTCCTTTTACAGATAGAACTCCTCCTGTTGCAATATCACTAGCATCAGTTTCTACTCGCATTTTTTTATCTTGGTCGGGATATGCGAGAAGAGGTGCCTTGGTAAAGCATTCTTTAAGGTCGTTGAATGCCTTATCTTGTCTTGGTCCCCATATAAAGGGTGCGTCTTTTTTGGTGAGATCGTTTAGGGGTCTAGCGATGTCAGCAAAATTAGCAATGAATCGTCGGTAATAATTGCAAAGGCCAAGAAAGCCTTGCACTTGTTTTAGTCTGGTCGGAATTGGCCAATCAAGGACTCCGGCCACCTTGGTCTTTTGCATTTCAACGCCTTCTTTTGATACGACCATTCCTAGAAAGTCGACCTTCTTTTGCTCGAAGTGGCATTTTTCTGGTTTGACATATAGGTTGTTTTCTCGCAGGCGTTGAAGAACTTCCTTGACAATTCTTCGGTGTTCCTCAGTTGGTCTTCCTTTGGTAAAGATGTTGCAATCATCCATGAAGATGATGACGACTGTGTACATGTCGTTAAAGACATCATTCATCATCTGTTGGAACGTAGATGGTGAGTTAGTCATTCCAAAGTACATTACCAGCGGTTTGTAAGAACCGAGAGGGGTGACGAAAGCTCCTTTCCATTCGTCGCCTTCTTTGATTCGGATGTTATTGTATCCCCATCTGAGATCCATAGTGGTGAAGAGGTCAGCGCCTTT
This sequence comes from Tylopilus plumbeoviolaceoides, assembly GCA_003316375.1. Classification (NCBI taxonomy): domain Eukaryota; kingdom Fungi; phylum Basidiomycota; class Agaricomycetes; order Boletales; family Boletaceae; genus Tylopilus; species Tylopilus plumbeoviolaceoides. Next base: position 24,728 of record QFES01000301.1, read on the forward strand.
GAGTCGATCTATTAATTGAGGGATTAGTGGTAATGGGTAAGCATTTTTGATGGTTCCGTCATTGAGGTAACGGTAATCAATGACCATTCGCTTTTTACCATCTTTTTTGGGGATAAAGAATACGGGTGAGGTTTGAGGGGATTTGGAAGGTCGAATATATCCTTTCTTGAGTTCCTTCTCGATAAATGTTCTGACTTCTTCCATATCGGGATCAGATAATGGGATGATTCGTCCTTTCCTGGGTTCGAAATCTTCTTTGAGATCTATGGCGTGATCCCATGGCTTTCTGATCGGCATTCGTTCCGATTCATTCTGAGAAAAGACGTCAAGGTAATCATGATACTGAACGGGTACTTTTTCCTTGAGTCCTTCTTCGATTGCTCTTTGGAACATTGAGGCTGGTAACCGATCTTTCTGTCGGAATTTACACTGATTGGTGCATCTGGAAAATGTTAGTTCCCTTTTTACCCAATCGACTTTTGGATTGTGGCGTTCTAGCCAATCGTATCCTATGAAAAGTGAGTGTGTTCCCAAAACGGTAACATAGAAATCTGCATATTCGGAATGTCCTTGAACGTCAAGTAAAACCGTGACCTGATGCGTGATGCTTCCTATTGCTCCTTCAGAGCCATCTGCATTTGTGACCACAACGGGCTTGGTTAGTTTATCTAAAACGAGATTATGATATCTGCAAAAATCTATATCGATGAAAGAATTGGAAGCCCCTGAGTCGAGTAGGGCATATAGCTCTGCCGATTTCCATCTGGTGGTAGTTTTGAATCGGAGACTCGTTCTGAGTGTGAATTGTTTTTGAGTGTTGAGGGATTGTGACGCTATTTCTGTGGAGCAGTTAGTCATAGGGGAATTAAGCACGTCTTTGGACGCCACGCTTTCTCTGAAAGACGCCCCGAAAATAGAACCTATCGTGCATACAGGAAAGTCGTCATTAGTATACTCTTCTAGATCATGAACACCCTCTTCGTTCAAGATCATTGGCCTTTTAAAGCCTCCTGCTGTTTAGCTTCAACTGCGAGCTTGTCTCGCCAATAGGCCTCGGCTTCTGCTGTGACGTAAGCAGCATTGTGGGAAGCATACCCCCCTCCTGCGGCCGTTTGTGGTTGAACCGGTGCGAGTTCTGAAGATCTCGCGTTCGCCTTTTTCGGCTTCTTGCAGTTTCGGGCGATATGCCCTACTTCTCCACAGTTGTAGCAAGTACGGGTATCACCGGCGTACTGCATCCCTATCTCCATGGGAGCTCTGCGGCCGGGCTGTGTTCCCGTAGGCGTAAACCTTGGTTGGCTCTGCCCTTGTTGGCCCTGAGAAGGGCGGTATTGCCCTCGGTAAGGCTTTGGGGCCTGAGCCGCCCTAGCTGCTCCTCGTTCCTCATGGATCCTTTCTAACGTTTTTCCGTAGGCATCATATTGCCTATACAGGTCTTCGTACTCATTGTCCTCGATCTCACAGTGGAGAGAGACCTGTTGGTAAGTAGCGAACCTTACTGCTTGCTTGAGCAGGTGTGCCGCTTCTCCTTCTGATACCTTTGCTTCTCGTTTCAAGATGTTGAACTTCTGAAGAAAGTCCGCGGTGAGCATGGTTCCTTGTCGAAAGGTTTTTAGCTCTTGATACGACTGGTACTCCAAGGTTTTGATCTGGAAGAAGCTCGTTACTTCCTCCTGAAGCTGCGCCCAGTCGGGCCAGGCTGCTTCTCCGCGTAGGTCTCCATCTTTGTCCTTCCTTGTTTCAGCGTCGAGATACTTTTCCATTGTTAATTGGGCGAAAGGTTCCGCCTTTCCTTCGAGACGAAGTAGGACCGCTGTGGCCCGTACCTTATCTGTTTTCCAGGTTTGAGTCGAAACCCAGAGACGTATCTTTGTCCACCATAGGCGGAACTTCTTCTTATCACCGTCCCATTTTCCTGGTTCGGCGATCTTCTTTGTCATCTCTTCGGCTTTCGTGCCTTCTTTCATGGCATTGATGAGCGCCGCCTTGAGATCATCCATGTTAAAGGGGTCCGACATCGTTGCTTACTACTAAGTATCTTCCAACCTAGTTCTGGGCAATTCTTCTGATGTATCGTATCGAGGTAGCGAATATCGTTTCTTCGTGTAAGGAGTAAATCTTCTGAGGCAACGTCTTGCGCTCAAGTAGGTAGTCTTATCCAAGTGTAACAACCTAGACTTTGAGTCGTAACGCTCGAGGGCAAGACAACGGATAACCAGTGTTTGAGGCTTCAAGACTAATCGTCAAGTCCGAAGCGAGTAGATGATGATAGGGAGTGGTACCCTTAATTCGCACTCAAGCCTAAGGCGAGGATTGAACAAGTGGATAAGACTGCCGTTTACTCTACTATACATGGGTTTAAATACTGAGACAAGATGAGCACAGACCAAGCTATGAACTACTACGTATGGACGAGCGATGCTGCGTACATAGCCGTGCACAGTCGAGGCTGTACAAGTAAAAAGGTGGAGTCATACGATAGACCAATGGAAAAGGGAAAGAGGATCATACGATACGTTAGCCAATGAGGATGATGGAAAAGGATGAAATCGTAACAGCAGGCTGCACATGGGATGGTTCATCCGATCCTTCAAGCCAATGCTATCCGTTTCCTATTGGCGTTCCGTTTGGATGATTGACTCACTTCGCACAGCTGACCAAGGAGCAGCTGCTTGCTGTCCTACCGCCCCTCATCAAACATCTCACATCGGACAATCACGTTGCATACACGCACACCGCCATCAGCATCAACCAGGTTTTGTTCACCAACAAGGGGGCGCAACTCCTGTGCGTCCCCACTCTATTCGTGCACACATATTCACGCATCTATAGATTCACGCAGGCAGACGTGCACGATTTTGCAGTCGACCCATTCTATCCGAGATCGAAGGCACCAGTACACTTGAAAAGGTTGCCGAGAATGACCATATTATGAAATGTATGTTCAAGTTTGCCCTTGCGCGCTTCGTCTCAGCTCATGACGGTATAGGTGCCATGTGCGTGATCGTCATGGCGCGTCAGACGCTGACGCCTGTCCATCAGCAAGTCATCCAACGTCTTGTCGCCATCCTCGGCATCATTTTAATCCAAGTGATCCGAACTTTGATCAGTTTATCTTCAAGAGTACCACGGCTTTGACGCGGTGCGCCCGGGGTAGATGACGAAAGCACTGACGCGTAGACAGGTTCGTCGTGCGTGGCACGCCAGCCACCTCGTCGACATCCAAACAGTCATTCGAGCTGTTGGAAGGCGTCGTGTGGTTGATCGATCTGTGAGTGCTGCTTATGTGTTGTTGAATTGTGCTAACGCATGCGCGCGACAGGGCATATATGGTGCGTCGGGTGGACAGGTCAACGATATCACATCCATGGCGAGATGAACAGTATGTGGGGGGATTCACAGTCTCAGAAGGTGCTATGGTTGATCAATCTGCGAGTGCAGCTGGTGCTGGGTAGTTGGTCACTAGTACTTAACTTGAAAGTAATTTGTAAGGTGAAGTGACACTGATTTGGACCGTACGTGTCGCGAATATATGAACTCAGTGGCATTAAATTGGTCACAACTGAAAACTTGTACTAGTATGTCTCCACTGTCGAAGTGGGGATCTATTTTGCTGTAGCATTTGTGCACACTGTCACCACTGTGCCACATTGTAGTGCACCTGCTGAATTTGTCATGTGACTCTGGTACAGCTGTGATTGCTGTGAACACTTGTCACAAGGGTGCAATTGTGGAAGTCACTGTGGAGGTTTTTTCAGTTTACTGATGCAAGGCAAATCTAATCAACAATGTTACCACATTAGGTGTGCGTACCTGAGTTTGAGAATAGCTGAGCATTGGCTGGGAGATTAAGGGGGTGGCGACACAACCGAACACGTCCACATCCAGCAAGTCCTCAGAGTAAGACAAAGAATTAGTAGAGGATCCACTACCATTAGCGAAATTGTAAGCTGAATTCATTTGTTGACGTGACCGTGGCTGCTAATAACGATGTGGGAAAGGCTAGGACTTGGAGGGCAGGATACACAGCGAGTACTAGGAATTATACAGTTCTAGAAACTCCGACACGGAAAACACCGTACATGTCAAAACCAGTTCACATCCAATACCCCACGACAATCCAATCGATAAGATGAGCGATCCGAAGAAACGGTGGCCAATCGACGAGCTCCTCCTTGTGGAGCTTCCCAAGGTCGATGTATCTGGTGACACGGCCTTGCTCAAAATTGGGGACACTGTTCCTGGTTGGGCGACTTATGCGTTTGCCCTCAATATCATTGAGCCAGGAATTAAGGTTAGTTTTTAAGTTTCATGACCTTTTATTCCTAACCTCGAGAGCAGAAAATTGTTCTTCGCATCGAACATCCTAAAACCAAGAAAACCACTCAGTAAGTCTTTTTTTCATCGCATTGTGATCACGTTCAAGTTGACGTGATAATTTAGAGAGGTTCAGACAGATCCAATCGATCTTTCCCTGGATATCAAAAATGACTTGAATGGGTATGTTCATTATCTGTACCGCGTCCTGACACAAGCTAATGCTATGGTACAGATCAGCCATTAAAATTGAAGAGGACCCAATCACACTTGGAGTCAAGCTCGAGGCTCCCCATGTCAAGATGGAGGTTGCGGATATTGACCTGAGTGAGGCACCGGTCGTCATGACTTCAGGTGATTTTATTTGGTGCATTCTTTCATTTATGCTGACATGGTACTAACTACTGCGGTGTACAGCTGCCCCACTGTCCCTTGTAACGTGCTCAATGGTGCATTCCCCCACCACCATCACACCTCACGACACCTGATCTCTTCTTTTGATCCATACTACCTGCCGATCAAGATCATCGAACAGCATCTCCCGGCCCATGAAGTCACAGAGAGACGGAGGAAGCACATTCGTCAGGACTAATATCCATGTTACATTACTTTTTGGACTCGGAGTTGCTGAACATAGTCGTCGTGTTATGTTATTGTCTTGCTGAATGTAAACTTGAAGTTGTCATAGTGTTATGACTTGTCAATCAAAGTATTGTTGTCGAGATCCTACTGTCCTGAGTAATTGAACAAAAAAATACTTTGATTGTATCTACTCAACATCATCACCATCATCATTGTCATCATCGTTGTCTATGGAACAAATGCTATATGGGACTCCAAGGTCAGATATATCAATACCCGGCTTCTCCACCATGCAAAAAAAGTCGCCCTCGGTGCCCGAAGGCAGCTTCAACATACGAGGAATCATCGCAACAACACTACAGATGTTTTTGACATTGCAGATAAAGAGGTCGTCAAGAAGGCGCGACACAGCGAGAACTTGAGATGAAAGGCAAAGCAAGTCGACATCTGGCTCGGAATAGAGTTTGAGGACTGCAACGTTGGAGAAAGACCACTCTACACCCATTGAGTTGGATCGGACAGGAAGTTGAGTGAAGTACTGAACCTCTCCAACACGAACTTTGTTGCCATCAAGAAACTTAGAGAGAAAAAATGAATTGAATGCTAATGCGCCAGGAACAATCAAAAACTTACCTTAACATTGCGCGAAACCTGTAGGTTCTCTTCAGGTTTCAGGGTCTCTCGCCACGCTGAGCGAGCAACCTGTTGATTTGGTAGGAGCAATCACGCCCACTTGTAAAAGCGGGGAGGATCGTGGCCGACAGGTAGATAGTTGCGAAATGCAAGGGCAACTGTGTTGTCAGGGGATATGGGGTACCTGGAACGCTTGCGTAGTAGCACGTAACCATCACCAAGATCGACAGAGCCGTGTGGAACAGATTTAGAAGGGGAATCAAGCTCGGGTAAGATGGCAAGCAGTGCGTTGACTTGTGAACACCGCACACCTTCTTGCGCAAGATTTGCATAAGGTTTGGATGGTTGGCAGATCTGTTGACCGAGGTTTCCAATCGTTCTCTCCATAGTCCATTGCGCATAGCAAATTGGTGGACCCTTTTGGAGGGCTTCGGGAACGAGATGGAGCACTTGGTGTACCGCGGGACGGATGAAATTGATTTGGTCATGGCGGAGTTGATAGTACAGCATCTCGAAGTCGCGCTCCCATGTACAAAGGAGCGCATGAGCATCAAGAAGCTGCTCATGGGTTAGAGAATGCTGGCACACGATTTGAAATCCACAGACGAGCTGACAGTAGTTGGACCAGTATTTCGAAGGAAGGATGCCATAGAGGAGTAGAGGTGCGATACCAAATGTATAGAGTTGGAACTCCCAGGTCTTGTATTGCATGTTGATCTTCTCGGCGATGTTGCGTGGTTTGCGATTGTAAGAACCAGGGAGATGTCTTCCAACAGTGGCAACATCGCGGCCATGGGATGTCCAAACATCTTCGTCACTAAGGACAGCCCAATCCCAGGTCGCTTTGTTGTCTCCGGGGGCATTAAGGTCAGCACGCCAAAGTGAGATAAGGAGATCCGAGAGATTCCCTGCCAAGTGCATGATGTCGGCCGTCATGCAGAGTGGAACGCCAAGTGAGCGGGATGGATGGAGGCCAAGAATGAGAGGGGGTTTTGTAAGGCCAGTCTCAGTTTTTGTCTTGTCCCATTGAGTTTGATTTGGGACTGATATGATCGTGCACAGGTTCTCAAGATAGTCGGAGGAGCCGGCGGGAGGAATATTGAAGACATCGATATCAGGGTGATTACTCCCATCAGGGGCACGGTCATGGGGGCATAGGAGAACGGGGTAGTAACGGTGCCCATGCTGCTTTCGCCTGCCTAGCAGGCCACAGTACAAGCGGCAACCATTTTTTCCGCTGTGACCTACCATCCCATCCCAATAGATTAGACCAGGGCCATCGGCAGTCATAAACAACAGGTAGACATAAGAGAGATAGCGTGAGTCAGTTAAGGCGTTCCAGATGGGGAGTCCTTCGCGTTGGATCGCTGCAAGGTGATACATTCCAGGAAATAAGAAAGAGTCGACATTCTTGGGTTTATTTGGACCAGGTATGAATCCCCCAGGAAGAACATGGAGCTTGCGGTATCGAGTGTCGGGTGATAGATTGCCTACAATCCAGATATATATCCAGCAATCCGAGTCCTTGCTCTCGTAGAGCTGCGCACCATCGAGGGACACCATGAGGACGATGTCATGCTCTGCAATGTCCCCAGCCAATACCGCGCCAAGGAAATCCCACCCCATGACGATATCATCAATGATGGGAATATCCGAGCAACGGCTAGTGATAACATTGTTGAGGACTTCTTGAGTCCTCTCCCACATGTACCTCATCGCGGTCGCGCTTTCAGGGTTCCGATAGCGTGCCTGAAGCTGCGGGCCAACAGGAATGGTTGTGAACCGCTGGGCTGGAACTTTGATTCGACCACCAGTGCCTTGGAGCTTTGCTTGATCCCAGCGAGATGTTTGACAGGTAGGGCATTCATCCAAATCACTAAACGGGCCGGTGAATGCAAGGCATGTGTTTGGGCACATATCGGTGAGAATCGGGTTGATGCCGGTGTGAATATGAATAAGCTTTTCGACGGCATGGAAAGAGAGCATGCTGCAAACTCCAGTAATGTTCTGATTGAATGAGCGGGCAACGGCCTCATAAGCGGCTTGAGAGGCGTTTTCGAGCACAAGGTAGACAGAGACGGAATGGCGAGTTGTGGGGTCTTCTATAACGAGTGGGGTATTGGGAGGGTGAAGTAGGTGATCGAGGGCATCAGGGGATAAAGCAAAAGAGGGATCCGCGGTCGAGGCGTTGGCAAGTGCGTGTATATATGCCATCGTGGCCTGCATGGGTGGAAAATGTGCACTGGAATGAAGCGCGTTGATGTTGACATCGGGGCGGGGTCGACACTGATATTGAATGAGAAGGCGAATTTGTTCGACTGTGAAAGAACGGGCATCGGGAATATCTGGACGAGGCGGTGATGGTGGATGGGGAGGCGGAGATGGAGGAGGGGTGTTTTGATGAGGGGGGGGCAGCGGAGGAGTGTTTTGGTGAGGCGGCGATGGGGGAGGGGCGTTTTGGTGAGGTGGAGATCCAGGAGGAGTGTCTGAGCGAGCGGGATGCTGGCCAGACATCAACAAACCCTAGAGAAGAGGTTATATGAGGAAACAATGCTAAGATATTCAGGATGCTTACCTGCGTTACATCCTGTGCATCGCGGGGCCTCTTGCGTCGATGCCTGTGCATTCCTCTATGTTGAGCGTTTGGAATGCCATCAAATCTGGCTTCTCGGATGCGTTGCTTTTCCTCTTCAGTTTGAGCCAGTTCTAGATGGCGATACCAGGTTGCCAAAGAGACCATGTGAGGTTGCCCAAAGTTGTGAGCAGAGCAAACACAGTTGTAGCGCTGGACGGCAGACCCGACGCTGTCGACATCCATGGTGGAGTTGGTGTCAAAGGGATAGTGACAATGGGCAACGTGGGTTTGTACCGTTTGCAACGTATTTTACAAAAGGTACAAAGGCACGTTGCCAGCGCACGCAATGCTGGCAAATGCCATTTGGCAATGGCAAGGAATTCGCGGGCACGAAGATGGAAATTGCGTAATCATAGATACACAGAAACGAGAAGGCAAACTCTACCAAATACATAAGGTAACATATAGGGGCAGTATCGAACATAGCAAGTTTTCACTGGGGGTCACGATCGATCATCGTGGCTGAAGGCAACGGGCCAGCCTTCCTTTTTTGGTGAGTGTTAGTGTCCGTGCGACACAGCTAATCGAAATTACCACGCTTTTCCTTCCTCACCACCATCGACCTCCGATGCTCCATCCATTTCAGTCTCGACACCACCCTCGTTCAATGCCGCCATTCGCATCGTACGATACTTGAAGCCTCCAAGGATTTGGTTGCCGTCATCCCGAAACTCGAACACATCGCCGTGCTTGTTTTTGGATAGAATGAGTTCGCGCTGTGGGCACATTTGAATGGTCTCTGGTACGTGAGTCTCACATCAGGAATTTAACAGACTCCTTTTTCATCCTTAATGATACTTTTCATGCTTTTTCGCACGATTAAGCATCAAAAAAGGATAACTTCCATCAAGGAAGAAAAGGATGAAATAAGCCCACTCATTGTCTTAATTTGTGCTTTTCTGTGCTTTTTGCCAGACACGACAATGCTGCAGGACCCGAAAAAAGGAGGAAAAGGCGACACTCATATTACTACCTCGCCAATACATACATGCAGAAAAACCGTATTAAATGCAGATGACCAAAAAAAAGGACACCACACGACGGAAAGTACGCTGTGCTCATGAGAATGCGGTGAAAACAAAAAACTTGCAACTCGGATGTCGCGCGGGGCAGGGAATTTGATGGCAAGCAGAAACACAACGAGGATGACACGCTGCGAAACAATTCAGTAAAATTGAACACAACCAATTAAATTCTTACACATAGGCAGGGAATTTGACGGCAAGCAGAAACGACTCGGATGAGGACGACATTCTGTAGAATGATTCAGTAAAATTGAATATGACAGATTGAATTCTTACACAACAGGGCACGAGGGTTGGTAGCGGTCAGCTCATTAGATTCCTCACCACACCCTTGTGCCGCCTTCTCCGCGTTCGCAGCTGCAAAGATGGCGTGCACAAAGGCAGGCCCATGCTTGCAAATCGACTCCCTGTAAGCCATTGTATCCCCATGCCAGTTGGCCGATGAGAATTGGAATGGGGCCGATGAATCCCGTCCAGTTTGCTTGTTGAGCACCTTAGGTAGCTTGATCCTAAGCTTTCCATCCTGATTGCTGGCTATGTCCGCGAGGACTTGATCGACATTGATGGTGCCTTCTGCGATCAGTTTGACGGCACGCTCGAGCTGACAAGTAATCAATAGTAACTGATGAGCACCCAAATGTGTACTCACTGCCATGGATGCTAATGCTATGACGCTCTGACCATCCCGACCTGCCGCTGCCACATGAGCGTTCCATCCCGGGATGTCGACGAACCCTGCAATATCACTTAGGTGCGGGTTCGCAATGAGCGTGTAAAGAAACTTTGAGTTATACATTCCCTCTGGAGAAGGGTTGTCTGGGTCGTCCTGCAAGAAAGCATAGTTATCTAAAAGCTCCATAGCAACTGCACAGCTATCAACATCGTCAGGGAGGTTAGAGCAGAAGTCGATCAACATAGCAAGGGCTGTTGAGCCAAATCCGCTCCGCCACTCGCTCAGTCGCTGTAGTGTCTGCATCCGAGTCCATTAGCAACCATTTATATGATAAGGATTTGTACTTACGACGGCAAAGACAGAACCTGTGGTGGTGACGCGGTACTTGACAGTGGGATAGACCGTATCAAAAATCACTTGCAAGGCCACTGCAAGCTCATCTTCAGCAATGCTCCATACGTCGTGTTGCACACTGCACCAGAGTGTTGCCGTCGGGATGAAAGAACGAGACCAGCGGGAATCAGCAGCAACAGGGAGATCCTTGTTGGTGTAGTCGCCACGTTTCTTGGCCACATCAAGTATGCACCCTTCTGCATCACGTGTGCGTTCCTTGGTATCTCCGTTCACGTCGGTGGTGCCGGAAACGTGCGAGGATGGAGTAGGAGGGGGCATAGAAGCGGCGGACTCGGAGATCTCTTCTTTGACCAGACGCATCACGGTCAGTTTCTCCCGTTTGAGTTTCTTTGGTGGGGGGAAATCAATAAGTTCGATACCAACTGAAGTCTAGCATGGACAAGGTCGTTAGTTGAGTCAGACGAGTGCGACGTACTAACATACTAGTACCGATGATGTAGAGCGATGGCCATTGAGGCTACTAATAGTGGATGCCCCGCAGTCTGGCACCCCCGCACTGGCAGCATCGTCTATGGTTGTGGGCCCGGCGATTGGCATATCGGATCCTTGTGATGCGTCGGGTTCACTATCAGAGATGACGCTGGGACCTGATGCCTTGCGCTTAATGCCCCTCGCCGCCTGCACCTGCAAGTGGCGAATCTGGGAAATAGGTGGTGCTGGTGGTCCAACCTCCTCGGGATTGTCGTCTACATCACGAGTAATCTAGGGAAATGCTCAGATGTGTCCTTTCCAGTGAAAAAAACATACCGCGACCACCTGACTGCCAGTTTGATTGACAGTCGTGTTCTTCTCCACCAATTCATCCACACCGTCTGCGAAAATTTCATCAGAGAAGAGCAGGTCCGAGTTGCTGAGGTTGGAGTCATTGGTAGGCGGTTCTTGGGTCTGAGGAACAAGCTCAGTGTCACCGGACGTCGGAACCGACTGCATGCCTTCAATATGCTCCTCGTCTTTCCCAGGATTTCGCTGGCTGTGTGCAGCCACACCGGCGACCCAATTTTTCACTTGGCCATCGCTGTGGCCACTGCCGGTTGACTTGGACTTGCTGGATTCAGCGATGTTGGCTGCCCAACTCTTCATCTGGCCACCGAGGGCCAATTTCTTGCTGGCTCTGCCATTGACGGCGAGGTTCAGGAAGAATAAGGTTGATTGTGTGAGTGAAAACATGTCTGAGAAAGAAATAGAAAGATACTTACTCTTTTGGTGCACTTGCGACACCTGCTGTTCCCATCATCAGTACATAACATGTAATTGCCGTTATGCAGTGAGTCTACTTGCCATACTTCTTTGCCTCGCGTTCACCCTTTTGGTTCTCTTTCCAACCCCGCAGTGCTTCCTTGAGGTTACCTCCCGGTTTATTAGGTTTGACCGCCGTAATCCCAATCACAGGATCGTCGTTTGGTGGGGCGTCAGGACCCGGAAGCTGTCCAAAAAAGGTGAATTCAGAGCTGACTGGTGCTCACCGACGGCAACGTGTCAGACTTACATTTAAGGTAGAACCCTTCGCCTTCGCCTTCATTTCCCCACCTCCACTTCCATTGCTTCTTTTCTGAGTGCCAGCGGGAGGTTTGGAACTAGACGGAGGGCGAGGAGCTTTCGCTTTGCTCGCCCTCTGCAGGGCACTGGCAGCTTTCTCCTCGGCCGCCATTTCCATCATTCCTAAATGCGCTATACCTGCTTTAGTGGCCTCTTCCTTGGCCGCCTTCTCTTCCTTGAGGCATTGATCGTCTGCTGCCTTTTCTGCCTTGGTACGTCTTTTTTGCACGGTCCCTGTTGAAAAAAGGATATCGGCAGGATGCTTATTCGCATTTCCAGCACGAGTACGACGGGGAGCATTGTCGCCCGCTGGATTAGACTCAGCATCCATTTTGCACGGATGAAGGAGAATGGGTTGAATGTGGTAAGGAAGGCACTCGAGACTTGGCGAAAATTTCGAACCTTACGACTTTCACATAACGTATTTGTCAATTCACTCTGGGTCAGTAGCCCTTTGCGTTCTCACTTGCATGTCTAACCCTGCGCGAACTCAGCTGCATGACGCCCTACTCTACCCTTGCAGTCATACCGGGTGTAAACGCTACTTCAAGACTACCGCAGGCCGCACCAAGCACATCCATGCTGCGCATCCCCGTCCCAGTCACCCACCTCGTCCATTTCAATCCCGTCGGGCATCGGTGACATCTGAGTCCGAGTCGGATCCACCCATTAATATTCCTCCATCATCCCCGCCCACCCATTCCACACACTTCGATGAGGATGGCGCAGATTTACCTGAACAGCTGGCTGGCCCTCGGGAGACTTATGATGACGGCTGGGATGCGGAAGAGTTTTTGGGCCATGATAGTAGGCCAGACATCGAAGAGCCAGATGCCCATGACAACACCGAGTTTTTTGGACCTGGCGACAAGTTGTATAGGCAATACCATCCCAAATTAGACGGTACGTTTGAGTGTGCGATCGAAGATCTCCCCATTGATTTTTTTGAAGCACGACCATGTAACGATCGCGGTGAATTTCTACCCACCGGTGAACAGCCTACCGTACACGACAAAAACAGGACTGACTGGTATCCATATGGGAACCAGATTCAGTTTGAACTCGCAGAGTTCCTCTTCACGCGAGCCCAACTGTCCGGTCCGAAGATTGACAACCTCCTGGACTTATGGGCAAGCACTTTACTCCCTCACGGGCCATGCCTCCATTTTCCAACCACCGCCAAATGTACAAGACCATCGATGCGACGATTCTCGGGGACATCAAATGGCAAAGTTTCACCACTACTTACACTGGCGACATTCCACCAGTCGACCCGCCAGCTTGGATGCAGACCAAATATGATGTTTGGTTTAGGGATCCGCGGCAGGTTGTTCATAGAATGCTGGGCAATCCCAGCTTTGCCGACGAAATGGACCTCATTCCGTTCAAGGAATATTCTACTGGTGACCAGACTCGACAATTCAAGGACTTCATGTCGGGCGATTGGGCCTGGGAGCAAGCGGTGAGTTACCCAGGCTTGTTCTTCACGTCATTCCTCACATGTATCAAGGATATCATTGCAGGCGATGAGACGACGGCTGGGGCTGTATTCGTGCCCATCATTTTGGGCAGTGACAAAACAACCGTGTCAGTGGGGACAGGGAACAATTCGTACTACCCACTATACCTCTCAATTGGGAATGTACGCAATAACGTTCGACGCGCTCACCGAGACGCACTCGTTTTGATCGGTTTTCTCGCAATACCCCAAAGTAAGTCTATCCTTCAGGCTCAACGTCAATACCGGTACTTACTGTTTCTTCAAAATCTAGCCGAAAAGGAAAAAATGTCGGATGCTGAGTTCCGCAGGTTCCAGCGCCAACTATTTCATAGTTCCCTTGCTGCCATCCTGACTAGCCTCAAGCCGGGAATGACAAGGCCCGAAGTCATAAAATTTGGTGATGGCCACTTTCGACATGTGATATACGGTCTCGGCCCATATATTGCTGACTACGAGGAGCAGGTACTTCTCGCTTGTATTGTTCGTGGATGGTGTGCCAGGTAAGCAGACACTATACTGTCCATTCGTCTTACTTCACATTCACCAGATGTCAGGCACCGAGAGACACCCTTGATGACGATGCTCTTATTCGCGACCGAGCCTTTATCGAAGCGCTCTTCCAAGAGACTTCATTAACACTTATGTGGGACGAGTATGGTATTGTCGGTGACCTAGTAGTAAGTTATTTCCATATATTCTTTCTTATCGTGTCTGAGGTGCACGTCATACTTAGCAATTTACAAACGACTTCCCCCGTGCTGATATCCACCAATTAATTGCACCCGATATCTTACACCAGCTCATCAAAGGGTGCTTTAAAGACCACCTAGTCGACTGGGTGACTGCATATATCTATTTACGACACTCCAAGCGAGAGGCCAATCGAATCATCGACGACATCGATCGGAGGATTGCTGTTGTGGCACCCTTCACAGGACTACGCCGCTTTCCTCAGGGCCGAGGCTTTAAGCAGTGGACCGGCAATGATTCAAAAGCGTTGATGAAGGTATTGATATTGTGCATCCCGAAGTATGCTTCACTCATTATATACTAGGTTTACATTGCCGCTATTGAAAGTTATGTGCCAAGTGGGATCGTGCGCACAGTTCGCGCATTTTTAGAATTCTGTTACCTTGTCCGTCGCCATGTCATCAGT